>VYZX01014179.1:0-61266 GCA_013401335.1 Brachypteracias leptosomus | reverse complement strand
GAACTGCTTGAGAGAGTCCAGCGCAGAGCCACAAAGATGATTTAAGGGAGTGGAACATCCCCCTTATGAGGAAAGGCTGAGGGAGCTGGGCCTCTTTAGCTTGGAAAAAAGGAGACTGAGGGGTGACCTTATTAATGTTTATAAATACATTAAGGGAAAGTGTCAGGAGGATGGAGCCAGGCTCTTCTCGGTGGTGTCTAATGATAGGACAAGGGGCAATGGGTACAAGCTGGAACATAGGAGGTTCCACCTAAATATGAGAAGAAACTTCTTCACAGTGAGGGTGACAGAGCACTGGAACAGGCTGCCCAGGGAGGTTGTGGAGTCGTCTTCTCTGGAGACATTTAAAGACTGCCTGGACACGTTCCTGTGCAATGTGGTCTAGGTGATCCTGCTTCAGCGGGGGGATTGGACTAGATGATCTTTCGAGGTCCCTTCCAGTCCCTAACATTCCATGATCCATGATTTTTTCCCAAAATAGAGCAAACATGAACTGCATAGATGATTTTGAATCTTAATATCTAGAAAATAAAAGAACACAGACAAAACCCTGCCTCAGAAAGCATGTTGTGTGAGACTCACTGAAAAGCAGTTTAATTTTTGATCTAATTCAAAGGAAATTTATCTACAGACAGGTTTTCAGCCTCCCATTTCACACTGCAAAGTGGAATATGTAAGAGAATAATTTTACCTACTTGTGAGAAGCACTCTAGTCTCACTTGGTGGCTCCCTGTTATTGCAACTGCTATAATTCTCTGATAAGGTATTAGCTGCTCTTCTACACTTGAAATATGACATTGGCATCGTTGTCTGACAATGGTTCAAACCAAGCTTCAGTTGTATAGGCAAAAAGATTTCCAAATCTGAATCACTCCCAGAGAGAAATCTCTAAACTCTGCTCCCCATCACCACAGAGGTCTATAAAATTCTAGTCCCAGCAGAAGCATGCCAATTCCTTTACTTGAAGCTGGATTATAGCCTGCAGAGTCTATGCAGTAGAGACAGGTGTAAGAGGAAAACAAACAGATATTGTTCTTTCTCATCTGTTCTGTGAGTTAATGGAAGAATAATCTATGAAAATCATAGCCTAAGGAGAATGCAGCTAAATCACCTTCTTTTGTTCTCCCCTTAACCTTGTATTTCCTAAAATGGTACACTTGACCTTTTATGTCTTTTAAATTTGATAGCAGTATCTTTCATAAACAGACAGGCAATTGTGACCTCAACAATGTCAAATAATGTTATCTACCATTAGATGCCAGTCCTTCTCATTTAACTGATTTGCATTCAGGACTGCAGCTCTCCCTGAGCTAGGTGACTGTTAATGGTGCCTGCTGCTGTGGTTGGTGATGCAATGACCTATAAATGCAACCTCTTAGTTTAGCTTTTACTATGCAAGTAAAACCAGTTACTGGAAAAGCTGTTTGGGAAATTGGGTGGCAAAGCCCATCAACTGAATAATGTAGCCCATTCTACGTCTGAAACTTTGCTACCAGAATTGCAGTTAAAGACTGAGGGAGGGGACTGAAAAAACCCCAAGGCCAAGACTTTGGAGGTGCATGACTACTAGTTTAAAGGAGTAGAAGAATAAGCAACAAAGTTTTTATTAGGTTATTTCTAAGTTCCCAGATGTACCAAAGAAAGCACTTGGCTAAAGAGGACAAGAACATAAGAAGGAGGCATGTAATTTCTTATTGTTCATGAAATTCCCCAGTGCCATGATTCTCATGCTGACCTAGGCACTATAGCATAGCTGCTACCCACATGGTAGGCAGGACAAATTTAGATTTCTCTGGGTTCTTCTTCTCTTACAACTCTTTGTATCACCACCTATTAGACTGCATGGGATTGTTTCAGGCCCTGGTCTACAGCTCTAACAAATGGTCATGAGATCAGTATGTCAAGTGGTGTTATGATGTAGGAATGAGCCATAACAGACCCTCAGACAATGATGAAACCCATGGACCTGGGCAGTAACAGATCTTGTGGATGTGCCAGATAATGACCTAATCCTCAACTGTGGATAAAACCAGCTTCTTTCTGAGTTGCATTTTATCTTCAGCAGAACAAGCAAAGGTTAATGAAATACCTATATTCTCCAAACAGGTTTGGAAAGATTGAAATCCCTGGAAGTTCTTAGGAAGAACATTTGGACTCTGAACAGCTAACTTTTGACACAGTATCCTTGCTCTCAAAGGAGTGCTATCTTATCTGACAGAAATGCTAATTTGCACTGAGTCGTATTTCTATACAATCTAAACAGGAAGAGAATATTTCAGAACTGGGATGTCTGATGTGTGTAGACACCCTGTACTTATGAACATTTAGTGTTTTGCTTAACTTTTGACCTTCCACTTCTGACCGTCTGGTTCTGAAAATCTGAGTTTTGATCTGTGAACTCTCATCTTTTACCTAAACTGCAAATTGAGACATTGTTATCAGCACAGCAAGGGAGAAAAGACCAGCAGGATCACCTGCATGCACAGAATCTTATATGGCATAGGCAGTCCTTCTGGCAACTAACTCCATCCCAGAGATTTCCAACTCTCTCTTGGTTCTTTTGAGGAGCAGCCCAGATTCTGTCACATTTCACTTCAGTGATATTACCTAAAGGAGATTTGTTGCATCAGCGACTGTGTGTATACTACAGTACATAGATTAGATCATAATCTTACAAATCTACATTTGACTTTTACAAATACTTACATGTATTCAATAGAGAGTTCATTATGTTTAGTTAACCATATGTATAAAATGTGTCTAAGAGCTGAACCTTAGTTATTGAGTGTATTTCATAGAATCATAGAATGTTTTAGGCTGGAAGGGACCTCTAGAGGTCACCTTGTCAAACCTCCCGACACAAGCAGGGACATCTCTACCTGGGTCAGGCTGCTCAGAGCCCCATCAAGCTTGACCTTGAATGACTCCAGGGATGGGGCTTCCACCACCTCCCTGAGCAGCCCATTCCAGTGATCTATTACCCTCATGTTAAAGAACTTTTTTCTAATATCCAATCTAAATCTATCCTTTCCTAGCTTAAAACCATTACTCCTTGTCTTATCTTTAAAAACCCTTTTGAATAGACCTGCCCCTGCCTTTACGTGGGCCCCCTTCAGATACTGGTACATCACTATAAGGTCCCCTCAGAGCCNCATAATTCTCCAACTTAGAAATAAGGATGTTGTGCGGGACTGTGTCAAAGGCCTTGCAGAAATCCAGATAGATGACATCCATTCATCCTGATCTACATTCTCTTGGATTTATATCATAAAGAAATCAGTAAGAAAACTCACAGTAGTGTGACCTTCACGGAGATTAATGAAGACAAATGTGTACAGAAAGACCTAGCTTAAAAGTATATATGTCTTGCTTTAAAACATCAAACACAATCTTTCTGAGTTTGGATTAGAATCATAGAATCATTTAGGCTGGAAAAGATGTTTAAGACCATGGAATCCAACCATTAACCCAGCACCAAGTCCACCACTAAATCATGACACTAACCACCACATCTACACATCTTCCAAATACACTTTCAGAGATGGTGTCTCAATCACTTCCTTTCCACAGGGTGGCCTGTTCCAGTGCTTCACAACCCTTTTAGTGAAGAAATTTTTCCTAATATCCAATCTAAACCTTCCCTGGAGCAACTTGAGGCTGTTTAGTCTTGTCCTATCACTTGTTACTTGGGAGAAGAGACCAACATCCACCTTGGTAGAACCTCCTTTCAGGTATTTGGAGAGAGTGATAAGGTTGCACCTGAGACTCCTTTTCTCCAGGCTAAGAAATGCCAGTTCCTTCAGCTGCTGCTTGTAAGAGTTGTTCTGATTAGTTTAATTTTAGCAGATTTTGGTTTCCTAATTTCCAAGTTCACCACTCTAGAAAATTCAAAATCGTTCTGCTGGTCTGAGCAGCTCTGGAGGGTCCCAGTTCTTCTGGTCTCAGCACCACTGAGAAGCTATACCATAAGGCACCCCTTCCTTCTGTGAGCGCAGCACAGCCATATGTACACCTAGTGAAGGTTAAGAAGCTCCTCAGGAACGCCAAGTACACCCTGTAGGAGCTGCTAGAGATAAGCTATCTTGAAGGATTTGAAATAAAGAGTACAGCTCAGAAATGGTATTAGGGTACCCAACCATTATTCCTGCCCACAGGAACTAGGACCTTCAGATATGCTACAGCTGCAAGATAAAACAACCCAGCCCACAAGTTGGTAGGGTGTGTTGAAGGGAAAAATAGGCAAAAATATAAGCATAGTCACACAAAAATGTGTATAGAAAAATTCTTCAAAACTTCTTGAGGCTTTTCTACTCCTTATCTGAAAACCCAAATCTGTTCCTCAGTGAGCTGGTTCTCCCAACACCTGGCTCAATCCTTTGAGTATTTCACCACTGGATAAGAAACAGAGAGAAAAAACAGCAGGTGAAGGCAAGCTGGTGACTTGCGAGAGAGCAGTACTTACACTACTGGTTTTATTGAGAGGATAACTTAAAGACTTAATGCTTACTACTTATTGCTAAAGATGGAGGAAAGGATTATTATTTTAATTATTATTCTGTTGAACTTCTGAGAGGAGCATTTAACAAACTGTCCATGAGGAAGTATTGGTTCTCCATGGATTTTCAGGAGATTAGGCAGGCTATCTGGTGTCTGATGCTTTACAGATCCAAGGGCAGGGGAAATTAAGTACAGTAACAAACAGTAGGATTACAATTCTTTTCCAGAAAAAATAAATGAGATCTTACATTGAAAACTGTTAGAAGTATCTCAGTCTTTCATTTTTTTTTGTGGACTTGTGCCATCACTCTCATGATGGTGAGGTGGAGTCTGGATGGGGGAAGACAAAGCTGAGAGTACACAACGGTGTTGTCTGCACAGTTGTAGAGTAACAGCCCATAGTTGGAAAATATTTTAAACATTTAGGTTTGATGTTGTGATGAGAATCAGAATAACCAAGGCCTCATGAGGTTTACAGAACAGACTGGCCATTATAGAGAAACAACTTTCATAATCTCTTTTTTTAGTCCAGATTATTCTATACACAATGGAAAGCAACCTTAAGGAGTTACAGCTCTGAAGTGTCTAATAAAATTTCTTAGTCACAGAATTTGAAATATGAAGTTTCCTTCTTTGAGAAGAAATGTCAAGTGGAAGCATTGTCAGTGTTGTGGATGATGAATTCTGAGTGCAGTGAGGGAGTAGAGAGCTGACAGATATACAGTAGAGAGTTTCTGAAAACTATCTGTGGTTTTGAGTCATTAATTGTATAGCAAACCTGTGCTTGGCCTGACATTATGCTCAGGTATTAGTAGAGAAGTAACAGAGAAATATACCCCAGCCTGTGTTTCCTCTTTTAGGGCTTACCAACTGTTGTGTAATTCCCAGTTGCTGATGAATGTCTTTGAATACCAAGAACCCAAAAGGATCAGTAGGTGCTCAGCCCCTCTCCTCTGTGAAGGCTCAGCCAACAGGCTCAGTGCAAATCAGGTCCCAGAGTAGTGCAGGTAGGGAAATGCACATTTTCTGGGTGGGCAGAGGTTGAAAAGTCTATAACCCCTCATCGACATCAGCCCAGGCAGGCTCAGATGCAGTTCTGGGGCAATTAAGCAGTTTGGCTTTGTGTAACAGAGAGCTGGACTTAGCTGGACAAGGAGTGCCTGATTGGAGTCTCATCCCTCCTTGGTGGTTTTATGTGTGTCAGCTACAAACCAGCAGTTTTCCATGCTTTCCTGCACTGCAGCACTACAAAGTATATTGTGCTTCATTGGCTGGTTAAAGGATATGGTTAAATTCAGGATTAGAAACCTCACTGGGGAGTGCAAAGGGCTAGTAGATTTTGCACCACACCTATACCACAACTATTACAACATTCATGACCATTCTGGATTTTGCCTTATCATTTTGCTGGGCAGAAAAAACAATCCCATAAGCACAAGCTTACACTTTCATTTTGAACTCTGTTCCTGCTTCCTCAGGAATCCTGCCTCAGTAGGCTAAAACACACTTGTGTTAGCTCAAGCAATGTAACTCATGCAGCTAAAGAGCTGTTAGGCAGCAGGCTAACAGGCTTAAAAACTTGTTAGCTGCCTATATTTGGCCCAGTGGGGTGTCTAGGTTACAATGCATTGAGTAATACACCTTCAAACTTTGCTTTGTTCTTAACATAATATAAACAAACACAGGAAACCGTATAGGTATAACTGGATTCCAAAAAGCCACATCCATCACTGATACGTATGCAGAAAGTTACACATACAGCTTCACTATCTAACTTCTCCAGTAGGTTTCCAGTGGCATTTACAACAATGAAATGAAAGCCCATACAAAAGCTGTGGGGTGTTAGAGAGATACTAAAATTTTAGCAAGTTGCAGCTATGTACTGTACTGGCCTTTTCAATTGTCTTAAGTTAACTTAACTACACTTTTTCCACTCCTAAAGAAGGATAAAAAAATCAAAGCTACCTTTTCTGTATCCCTGACTTGTGGCGAATAAGAGTTCTCTGACTGAATAATCAAGCTAAATCAGCATGATAGTTTTGTTTTACTTGAACAAGTTTGTACAAGAAACATTCTCCCATTGTTCCTAAAGCACATGGAAGCTTGATACGGGTAAATTCATGCAGGGGTTTGCTTCCTGGCTGATGATTTCAAAACCAGACTGAGAATCAAGCCTCAGCTTTTCCAAGGGTTTTTATTCAGTTAAAGAAAGAGATGAGGGCATTGTGGGTCATGACCTATCCAGACCCAAGGAATGCAGACACACAGGTGAACTGGTGTATTGTTACTGCTGCAAGCCCATCCCAAGCATACAGCATGATACAGATTTTCTGCCTCCCAGAGCCTTCTGGCAGATGATAATGTTTGCTGTTGTGGTGGTTCAGTTTCTGTTTGAGGTAAACAGCAACCATAACACATTATTAAATCTAAGAAAAAGATTTCCTAGTCCACATTGGAAGAACATCCCATGTGTACAGGGCACTTCCTAAGCCATGCCCTGCCAAGCACTCTCTCCCATGAGAGAAAAGATTCTGCACCAGCCCTTTGGGGTCTGTTACGTCTGCTCCACTCGTTATACGCGTGCTTGCATGACTTCCTCCTACACGCAGCCTCTACCACTAGCAAATCTTCTTGAATGCTTTATTTGAAAATCTAACACAAAAAAAATCCAGAGCACTCTCCCAGTCTTTCCTATTACTCATAGCTTTAAAATATCTAAGCAGTTTATTTTAAGCTACTCCTTCATCTAATTCCATGTCTCTAATCAAATTATCCTGCTGTTTGCTGTTCTCTCTGTAATCCTCAAAAAATTGTTTCTCAGCTAAGCTGATTTGTAACAAAGTCTCCTCCACAACCTCAATTCTTGGGCCAGAGCTTTTGGTCCCTCCACCCTGATTCTGAGCTTTTAAAATCTTGGTAGTTTCCTCTTGGGGTTGTTTTGTCTGCATGTAGACGAGACAAGGTGATGCCACACTGCTGAACAGCTCCACAAGCAAAGCCTATTTCAAGTGACTTCAAAGTCCATTTGCAACAGTCCTTGCTTCCTTCTATACTTCATAGGCAATAGTTTGCTTCTTTCATGAAAGTAAACAAAATATAAATAATATTACTGTTGTTTGATGGAACAAAACCCAAAGGAAAGGGAGACCAGTCTTCTGCTCACTAGAATGGCTAGTTGCTAATAAGCTTCTGTCTCTGAGTCAGTTTAAGAATAAAAAGGGTATTTTTCATGATGTAGTGGAGCATTCTCACCATGATGCTAATAGGTACCGGGAACAAAGCTTTTGTAAATGAGATCTCTTGTTAGTGCTATTTAAGTAGATAGTGTATATAAATAATTAAATGGATGCCAAAGAAGGATCTTGAACCTTGTTCTCCTATATACTCCAGTGACAGATCTGTCCACTGGGCCATCATAGCCCTCCTAACTGTCTATGTTTGCTGTGGGCCTGAAAATGTTTAATTATTTCTATAGAGAGGAATAACTCTCACAAAAGAGATTGGTATTGATGGAGTCTGGTAGTGACACTGGTTTGCTGAACATAGTGTGTGGTTATAATATCATAATGCTGTTCCAGAAGTGCAGTGTCCTTGGTCATTTCTCTCAGACACTAGAAGTGGAAGCTTAGGGATTTTAGAGCCTGTGGAAATTGCCTCTGTTAACTTTCAGAGGTTTTTTCTTTTGTGTGTATGTGTGTTGAATTTTTCACTTTTCATTTTGTACGGATTGCATGTTCTCTCATGCCTTTCCTCCCCACCTCAGAGAAGCTTGTGGCAGAAAGCTAAGAAATAAGGCTTTGCTGAAACAGAGAAAAGGAAGAAATGTGACCAATTGCAATGACAAGCTTGCACTGAGTAATTTAATACACACTCACATGAATTCCTGCTTGCCTAATACACTGTATTAGTCACTGTAACAGTCAGACAACCCCAAGAAAAGACAGAACAAAAGGAAAAAGAAAGAATTTGAAGAGGGAAGAACCCATCCATATTTTCGGGGGAAAGAATAAAGTTTTCATGCACGAATATTTTAGGTGAATTGTGCCCACTTCTCCCCAGAGCCACCTAGACTGAAGAGGCAAGCCGATGAGAGTGGGGTTCCTATGAACAACCTGGTCTGACACACAAAAAGCTTTTGAACAGATTTCTGCTAGTTAACACCTATTCTCACACAAGGCCAAAAATGAAGTAAAATGGCTATGAGGCTTCTGGGTGAAACTGAGGAATCAAAGAACAGGACAAATTTATCAGACCCAAGTTACATAGTGTCTCCCATGACAGAGCATCTAGTGCCTGGAATGAATTCCAGATGTTTCTGCATGTACCACTGAATAGAAGTAACTGGGATATTTGCCTTGAAAATTATTCAGAATTATATTGTTTTGTATCAGCATGACTCTTTGTCACTGTCTTCATCTGAAAGAGGAGGTTTTCAGTTTGGTTAAGTTTGGGTTTTGTATTCGCAGTGTTTGGAAATAGAAAGAGATTCCATTTTACTTGTACTTGTTCAAGTAATGGAGAATGACAAAATAGGCAAATGGCAGGAGGGAATACAAATTTAGAAATGCATCAGATGGAAATGCAATGACAGACCTATGATAATTCAGGGATGAATGGGCTGAATCTGGCATGATCTTGTGGCTTTTGTTTTCCCTACTTTCACTCCAAGACAAAACTTCTTCTTATGGCTAAGCACTGGTTAATAATGAAAAAAAAAAAAAATCCTAATTTTTTATCCTTTTGGGGGAGAGTTTTCCAGAATGGAAAGGAGGAGAAAGGCCTATTTGAATGACTGGAAATGAAAAGGACTAAATGATCAGGAAAGTGTTTCTAATGAATGTTATTTTCATGCAATATGAGTTCTGAATACATGGCCGGGCAATTACCCAGTCTATTATAGGCCACAGCATATTGGATGGCAGCTATTGAACTCTTGGCTTCAACGTGTTTGGATAGAGCAGTACCTTAATTCTTCTTCCTCTTTCTGTTAATGGGAAGAACAGCAGCTGGGAGGAACATTTGCTGTGGGCAGAGTGTGAACTGCATTAAGTATCAAACATTTAAGCAGAACATTTCTACAGGGATGCAGAACCCATTTAGATTTCAGCTGTGAACATGTTCAATCCTGTTTAAAACTGAGCTTCTTAGAATGCCTCTGCAAAAACTGAGAAATACTAGAAATTAAGCTTGCATTTGTCTTTGAAGCAAAAGGTCATAAGAACATAGTAAGAGTATCCCCTTATTTGTTTATGTTGACAAATACTTGGTGTAATTTTAGTACATGTAGCTATGGTACTGTACACCCCAGTTTGAAAGTTAGTCTCACATCCTCTTCTGGAGATGGAGTTCTGACAGATTTTTCCAAAACTTTTATTAGATTATTAGTCATGAGCTCCTGGTGACTTAAAAAAAAAAGAAAAAGTAATATTCATGAAACACAAGTTGAATCAAAATTCTGAACAAAATCCAAAATAGGACAATGCCCCACATTTCTGGATGCAGAAGTTTAAATAACTGTGTGGAGCTGAACAATGCAGCTGAAGTTATAATGAGCTTAATCCCCAAATCCTTAATAAATTTGGAATCCAGGTTTGAATTATCTCAATAACTTCTTTTCTGATACTTGATTAGTCAACCTGTTATAGATTCCTTGTTTTATCAGTGCTTCAGTTCTACCTGCAGTGTAAGGATTTTACTTCCTGGCAGTTGTAATAGCAGTTTTTTGTTCATGACTCCTGATGGATTTGACTGCCATGAGTTTCTCTAATCACTCTTGGCATTCATGGTTCCCAGGTCAAAGAATTTCACAGTTCATCTATTTGTATTAATGTATTTTAAATCAACCACCTGTTAAGTTCTTCTGATGCCCTTGGACCTTGTGTACTGAGAAAGAGTAACTACATTTTTTGTTTGCCTTTTCTCTGTGTTTCAGAAGTGGTTGTACCTATCATGCCTCCTCATCAGCCTCTTTTCCAAACTACAGCACTCTAGTCTAGCTTATGATCCCTCTCAGTGAAGCTATTCAACACCTTCAACCATCTTTGTCATCCTACTTGATACTTTTGCTAGTTTTTTCATCTGCTTTTCTAGATGAAGATCACAACCATATATAGTCTAAGATTTCCATTATCTTTGAAACACATGAGTTGCTTACCAATTTATGAACTGAACTTTGGGTTAAGTACTATATAAAGGCTTTCTCACAGATTCAGGTTTGATAAGGCAACAGACTGAGGTGTGAATTTCCACTGCCTACCTGAGGAAAAAGGTAGGTATGTGATTTCTGACTGAAGTGTATCACAGAAATTTATGATTTATGGTGCTGATATTTATGTTGTTTATATTACAAGCTGGTGCTACAGCAGTGACAATTACTTACTGACTTGTCCTATATGCCTGTCTGCACAAAAAAACCCCTTTGAGCAGCTTTATACATTGTACTTTCAGAAGAGGAAATGTATACCTTCCTTTGCCCTTACCACTAACGAAAAAACCACTTCCTGCCTCGCCACTCCCATCTATCTCCACAGTAAACCAGAGACAGAATAATTTGAACTTTCCTGATTCAAGTGACTGCCACAAGAATATCTTTTCACCAGCCCCTGTGAATGTGCTCTCATATCAGCTCTTTATCCCATTCTGAAAGTGATTGCTGATGACCAGGTAAACCAAGCACCTGACCAGACTGCCACTTTGCTCTCTCTTCCTTCCTCCCTCCAGCTTATTTATTAGTCAGGGAGGTGAACAGGCAGAACACTAAAAAAAGAAATCCCTCATGTGGGAGCAATAGTTAAACAAAGTTTATATTTCAGATTCAATGCGCAAAAAGCTCAAGAAACTAGAGCATCTGTAAGAACAGTCAAGCTCTCTAAGCAGGAAATACAAGTTCTATTCTCTATTGCAGATATAATTCAAGTACACTGGGTGCATGCAGTCAGGCACAAAAGGGGAACAGCTTTCTACGACACCAGTACAAAAGCACTTCACAGGAGCTTGTGGCAATAAAATGAAATGAAACTGATAATTCACACTTTTTCACTTACAAATGCAGTATCATTAGTGCTAGATAAATTATTGAAAAAGTTGACAAATAAATTGCATAGTGGATACCATCACCATCTTGCTAGTTGAACAATGACTGAACAAGTGTTCCTCCAATACTCTCTAAAAATGGTTACTTATGTGAAGTTTTAATGGGACTCTTCTAATGAACTTTCTTTTTTAACCATTGTTATAATTCTATCACCCACTCAGAATTTTTGCACTTTGATACTGCTCATATGCAAATGATAGGAGAAAACTTTCTCCCTTACCAGACTATGCATGTCTTCAAGGCTAGGAGGCCTGATCAGTGATTTCTGTTCAGTCAAATTTTAAAATGTTGCTAGAGAGAGCAGAAACCATTTAAAAATATTTTAGCTTAGCAAGTAGTCAGGGCTAATCACTTTAATTTAACAGTAAAAATAGTAACTTGAGTGACAGCTAAATCTGTCTGTAGGGAATGAAGATAATTCTTTGAAGATGCTTGTGTTGGGATTAGATAGAGTCAGTGAACTTAAAGAGCTTTTTGGCACACAGAGCCACACCATGTATATTTGTCCATTTCTAGCCCATGTGAATTTGTGCTGGGATTGGAGTAGTCTGGAGGGAAGGGATTTGAAATGAAGACCCAAGGGTCTTTTCTGACTTGGAGCTTCTAATCAGTTAACAGTTACACTGTGGAACATCTCTAGAGCCATAAAAGCTTCTAATAATTCATGACCTATTTGTTACTGCTGTGTTCAAATGTTCATGTTTCTGGTCCAAAAGACTAGGCAATATTGAGCTTTTCAGTAACACAGAGACAAACAAAAATAGAGGATCTAAAATACCTTTCTTTTCTGAGTGGATAAAGCACAGTTATGAAACACCAGTCCAGTCTGGTTTCTGTATCTTTCTCAGATCTGGCTGGGTTTGGTTTCCTGTTCTGTTTTTAAGTTACATCTGTTCAAAGAAGAAGGTTTGTGATTTCTGCAATTGCATGAGACGGTTTCTCATGGTGGAAAAACCTCCCAGACTTTGGTCCTTTAGAATCCAAAGCCAGACTCACATTGCAGACCAACTGGGCCTAGAAGTATCTAGAAGTAGTTCTGATGTAGATGTCACTTCTTCAACTGTAATACTCAGTAAAGAACCAAGAAAGCAAACGACTTGGAGAAAATCACCATCATCTTTATAGCTATGCAATTACCTCTCTCATCATAAGCCTGCTTAGTTTTCAAGGAACTTTAGGCTTCATGTTGTAGACATGGAGTAACCATTGAAGCAGGGATGTGAATTCAGTCTTCCCTTGTCTCTGGTGGATGCCATAATGACTGGGCACTATAATCAGTTTTCTTTACTCCAATGAATACTTTTTATATATATGGAGTAAATCCACCCATGGGTTGAAGCTAACTCCAGTCTAATTGGAAAAACATTCACCTAGGATGCCTTATCTCTGACTTCAGCCACTGCTCACCGGAGACTCCCCTAGACCTCACACATGCTAAGTGACTACTACTACTACTACTAAGTGACTGTTTAAATGGAAAATGGAGTTCTACTTTGGATTTTGAACATTCAAAAAAGTTCTGCTGAATCCATAGCCCTTGTGAGGGTTTCATATCAAACCAATGAGGTTTTTTAATGAGAATTGTCCTTGCAGAATTATTCTCAGTCAATTCTAGTATGTGCATGCTAAGCCTTAGATCCCTAGTCTCTGTCAAGGTCCATGACTATATTAATTTCTAGGAAAGGATGGAGAATGAGGACATCATGTTGTTAAGTGGGCCATTTATCTGACACAGGAATGTAGACTTGAATTATCAAATACATCAGCACTAATTAATATATCAACAACTTTAAATTGATAAAAATGTTGGGCTGGAAAATCTTGCCCTTAATGATGTGCAGAGCAAAACTCAAAAGATAAGAAAATCTGAGGTTTTAGAAGACATGAATAGAAAATCTAGTCATTAACAACCTTGCCATATTTCTCTGCCTTGATCCTTCCTCTTGCATTCAAGTAGGCCTCCCAGGAAACTGATCCGTTGAAAATGGGTAGCTCAGGAAAATATTGGAAGTAAAGCTTTTGTCTGGGTCTCATGGTGTCTCTCTCTCAGTGGGAGCTAGTTCTCAAAGGTCCAGAGCCAGGTTTGCTTCAAAAGGTACAGTGGTGAAAATGCAGAGAGACTTCAGATGTGAAGAATCTGCTGGATACCTACAGGTACCCATTAATTTTTCTTGTGGGGAGCATACAGTCAGGTATTGCAGCTTCAAGATGGACTAGAACTGACATTAAAAAAAAAATAAATCATAAGGAACCAGCTGCCTAACTTGTGCTGATGCTTGTTGTGAGCTAAAAAGTTTTAAGATGACAGATCAAAGAAGAAAACATACATATTGAATTAGGCATGGACTTGCATCAGTCAAGTCCTATGTATGTTTTACCAGAACGGGAAACACTTTCTTTGAGTTTCTAGGATCAGGCATGTTCCACAGGTGTATCCTCATTTCAGACCATAGCATAAGCTAGCTACCACCTCCCCTGGCAGCCCTATTGCCACCAAAAACAACCCAGGTGCATAGGCTGTCAGTGGCTAGAATACTAAGTTTTGAGAGCAGTCAAAAAGACCCTAGTCTTTGTTTTTTGACTGGGGATGAATCCAGTAAATCTGATCTAGAAATGAATACAATACAGATGGGATGCAGTTATGGAGCTGTGGTAGACTCATCTTCCAAGTTCCAGAATGCCTTTTCGGGAAAATTCCTAGAGCAGTCTGTTTCACTCAGGCAGCATGGTTACTTCTTTACTGAGGCATTGACATGGATTTCTCGGGCTTGTCAAGGTGCTTTTCACCAATTTTATACTATTTTCAAGGGATAAATGAATTTGAAAAATGGGGGGAGTGTGGCATTTTGAAACGAAGACACTTTGAAATACATTGGCACAGTCTGGCTAAGAAGCTGAATACATTCTCAATTAGTCAGCTTGTCCTCAGACCTGAGGCCATGTTACTGGTTGCATTCAGCTAAGAAATGTCAGATAAGTCCAGTGTCCCTGCAGGTATTGTAGTCACAGTGTCTTCAGCACAGACATGCTGAGTAAGCATGTGAATTCACATTGTCATAGATGTTCTGAAAATAAGGGGGAGGGTGGGGGGAAGAACCTGTTAATTTAATTGCCACCTTCCCCAGTAAAAAGAGCTTTCTTGAACCATCTTAATAGAGAATGTGTTATTCTGTGTGTGAAACCAAAAGGAAGATTCTTGTGAAAAAAAATCTTTCCAAGACTTTAATAGCAATCCCTTTCCCTTCCCCACTGCTCCTGTCCTCTGAAAATGACTGTTTTGAGCCAGCATTGCCTAGCAGTTGTTGCACACAGCTGGCCAGAAGAGTGCACACACACTCAAATGACTTGTGCTAATGAAAGACAAGCTTGGGTCCAGCGCCTGGCTACACCCTTCTGGAAGCCCATGTGGGCCAGCCAGATAAGGGGCATTTTCCCCACTGGAGAACCATGGAGAGACCTTGCTCATCTCTGCCTGCCAAGATTACAGTAGGAAACGGATAGACCATGACAAGATTTCAGTTTTAGTAACGCTGTTATTGGTAATAAAGATCAAGATATTTTGAAACATCAACATCATTTAATTATGTGTATTTTTACATCACTTGCTTTTTTTTTTTAACATGTTTGCCCTCTCATCCCCCCTGAAATACTCATACCCCTGCAGGTTGTGCACATTCATTCACCTGCTAGGTTAGTCTGTCTTCATCTAGGAGCATTGTTCTTTTGTCCAGAAACCTACAGTGCTTACCATAAAGAGGTACAATGCCAAACCCATTCTGAGCATCTTACTCACATATCCTGAGGACTCATGGGTGGTTTGACAGTCCATAGCTTCCTTGTTTACATTGCCTGTTATCAGTAAAGCAACAGCTGTTTGCATAACAGCTTCTCCTCTTTCATCTCAAGTCTCCTGAAGCTTCTCCCCAAAATGTTCCTTCGTTAGATCTGTCACTGCATCTGCTCTAGCCACTGAAGCAATGCAAGGCCAAATATTTCACCTGACTGGACAGGGAAGCTGCCCATGCAGTTTGCAGTTCCTTCTCAGCAGAGCACTGTCCACTGAAAGGTTTGGTTTAACTGGGGAGATATGCATATATTCCCATACCCCAAAAACATTGTAGGCCCTGACATCTTCTTGAATTTTCCATGTAGTAGATGTATGGGGTATTTCACACAGCTTTCCTGCCCTGAGGTACAGCTCAGCATGACTGGGAGGTAATTTGACTGAAGTCCTACCTATTTTAGTTTTATTTTCACAATATCTCACCCTGTGTTCTTGGCTATGGATCAACCGGAAGGAAAGCCAAGTTCCCCAAGTTTCCCCCAGATAAAAGAGGAAATACAGATGTGGTGACTAACAAACTGATCTCACTTGGAAAGACCAGCAGCATCTTCTTCATCCATGTCTCTTCAGCTAACCAAATGGCTCTCAAGAGACTAAATTATCCCCCGAAGGACAGGTCTACACATTCATATAAACAGGTCATTAGAAGGCACGGATAAACCATGCCCGAGATAGTGTCAGATTTTGCCCTGGAGCAGGCAGAGAAGCTGGCAGTATCCTGGCACTGCTTATCTGCACTCCTCTGTGTGGAGTCCAGCATTGCAACTCCAAGGAATATACAGCCCAGCATCTTTTTGAACCTGTCTGCCACCTTCATAGTTATTATGAAAGACCCAAGTTCTATAAAGAAACTGAACTTCCAGTCCCAAATTAATTGTCCCCTATCATTATGCCTAAGAGCAGCAGATACCACAGCTGCTACTGGAAAGATTAAAACTTGAACTAGCAGCAGGGGAGAGACTGAGTTCAGCTAACATTAGCTACCTTAAAGTTGCATGCTTAAGTGTAAGCCACTTGCCAGGGCTCTCCCTCCAGTCAATGGAGTGATCCAGAGCATGATTCACTGCATCCTAAGAATAGTGCCTGAAGTAGGTGGGGTGAATCATCCTGAGGAATTGCCTGGCTCTCTCAGTGAAGAGAGCTTTGTCAGATGACTTTGATGACAAACCTTTCTTTTAGGTGCTTAAAATTAGATGATATAAATCCCACCTAAAAATGTTCAACCTCACTGTCTTCCTGAAACAGGGAAGAGCTGCAAATGGCATGAGCATGCCAACAGCCACTGTTTTTAAGTGCAAACTTTACCCAACACAATAGTAAACCCACACTGATTTCACAGGGAAGGTGAAAGGCACCAGCAGCCCCAGCACGGTGCAGTCTGTGTACCTGCCCACAGTGTGAGGTGAGAGGTGTGAGGCTGTTCACCTCTGGCCCCTGGTATGGCATGACTGGCTCCAGCTCTGACAGATGCTGGATATGCATTCCTCTTGTATTTCCAATTCATTCTCTCTCATTTCTTTACTCCCATTCAGCCTCACAACATACAAGCTGTGAAGAGCTGCTATATCAATCTTTTAGATAAGTAAAGCCTATGCTTCTTTCCCCTGAGGGCAGTATCAGTATAAAGCACTGCCTTGGGTACTGGTACTTTGGTACAGTTGTAATGGACCACCTTGCCACGCAAACCAGCCAGGTGATTCCCTGCAAGAAAGTCACTGAATGTTGACTGTTTCTGTGTCTGTTTCACCTAACACCCTGTGCACACATCTGCTGAAGTACTTAGGGTAGCTGCAGCATAAAAAAAACAACAAAAAAGGACTAATCCAGCAACCTTCACACAAGATTTGTGGAAAAATAAAGTAAACTATATAGGAAATAAGCACTTCCAGAGGAAGACATGTTCTCAGGTATGAATTCATTATCTTTCTTTTCATGCTACAGTCTTCTAATGAAGTCAGGAATACCAGACACACAACAGTGAAATCATCATCTGAATTAACTATGTTCATGTCCGGTTATGTCAATATTGTTCGTTCAAAGACCCGAGGATGGCAGGTTTTAGATCCTTTTGTGTGCTACCTGTTAATTTCTTCTCCTGTCACATTTAAATCAGTGGCCTAAATTCCTTTTTCAGTATGCAATGGTAATTTCTTCTTAGAGGAAAGAACAGCACACCAAGAGGTGTCCTTGCAATGCTGTTCTGGCAGGAAACATGGCCTGGCACAGCCATAGATAAAAACTTGCTTTTTCAAAGAACTGCCAGGATGTTTCTGGTTATCTGATTGCTGTTCATAGGCCAAAGAGCTGGTCCCTGCAAAGATTACCCAAAGTTTGAATAGTGGCTAATCAACTGATATCTGTTTACCCAGAAGGTCCCTACAGAGTTTCTATTTTTGGCAGTCTATGTATTTGAGGACACAGGTCCTCAAAGGCGTTTAAAAAAAACCAAAGACACCAGAATCATGACCTCAGCAGTGCTCCTACAGTTCATGCTTTTTCTTGTTTCAGTGGTGATAGGAAAAGCCCAGTGCCCTTTGTACAGCCCACGTCCAGTGGGAAGAGTGTCTGACCCCACTCCCTCGCATGCCGTCCCACAGGGAAAGCCAAACTGCTTATTTTTAGCTTTCTTTCCAGCCAGACACTCTGGCAGGACCTCACTGTTCGACATTTCCTGTTTCCACCCTTAAACAAGGGCTCCTGTGGAGTGTTGGGCCCCTGGGGTAAATGTTAGATGTATCCTAAATGTGATCATCTCAAAAGGGTCCCCCTAAGAAGAAGAGGGGCTCTTCCTCATGGTGTAAGGGAGCGCTGCCTCCATGGGAGGCCATTACGGGCACCGAGAAGTGGCCCAGGGCCTTGGCAAGGCTGTGCCACAGGGCTCTCCTCAGCCCCATTTTGCGCCTGACTGCTCCCACCTGCACTCCTGGGAGTACTGAAGTTTGTCTTTGCAGAGCTGACCACAGACACCCACCCAGGCTCCACCTGCCCATGCTTGCCTTGTTTGCTTTACAGGGACCTCTGCCTGACAAAGCCGCTCTTGCTCACTGGCCAGCTGCTCAGTGTGGGCGTGTGGTTCAGAGCAGGCCCCACTGGCTGGCCTAAGGAAACTTCTCTCTCTCCCAGCAGGGAAACCCGGGTGCTGGGTGTGGGGTGGGAGGAGATGGGGCTGAGGGGAGGAGACAGCACCTGCCTCTTCAGTGGGGCCTGGAGAAAGAAGCAGTGAGAAGTTTTAAAATCTCCTCTTTCCTTTTTGGCTTTGCAGCTCAGACAAAGCGAATTGTGTGGTTACTCGCACACGACTTCACATGAGTCAAGCGGTTTGGGGAGAAAAATAAAACCATGACAAGCATTTACAAGCACCCACTTGTAGCTGCACTTAGATTTAAGCAGTTTTTCATATTCCCTGTGAGAAATGACCATCAAGCCTTAGCAAGAAAGCAGAGATGGAAAGTGGGCGTGTGTTCGTCTGCAGATAGCAAAAATAGAAGGACATTTTTGCAAACTATTTTTCCAGTCTGACAAGAGTTATTTCTATACAACGTATGATCCAAGCAAGAAATTCGCTGGTCCGTAGATTTCTGCAGATTATGATCAGCCAGTCTTAATTTCTCTCAATGCTGATAATGGACAATGCATGATTCATGATCTAGCTAACCTTATTTTTAGATGTTGAGCTCTACGGCTGCAAAAGTGTCTGCATTGCTCAACACTGGTTCAGGGAGCAGGAACAAGATAAATTCAGTGTTTGTTTAAAAGAACCAGCTTACTGAGAAAAAATGCAACAGATATGTTCACTGGAAATCTAGCTCCACTCTCTATTAAGCAAGATAAAAATATGGTAATAGTCTTTAATCTAAGTTTCTTATAAGAAGGTCTAAAAGCCAGTGACAATGTTGTGATTATTAAAAATTATTTCAAGCCTATGCTACCTGAGTACCTCAGTCAGGGGGTATTGTGTGACTACTGCAAGCCAAATGTGGACAGAGCTTGCAATGGAAACTTTGGACAAAATGGGAGCATAGGAATCTCTTTCTGCTTCCAGAGTGGCTGGCTGAATTCTCTGGAGGACCTCTCCTGGGGAAAGATATGGATGAGCTCAAAGAAGTCAGATGCCACATACCAATAGTGAGGGGAAGAAAACAATGTCTTGCCCAATCTTCCCACCACTTCCTCCCTCTTCTTCATTCTCATGTTCATTTTCACAATTAGATGTAGCCATGAAGCTCATAAATGACTTCTAGTTACAAAGGATGACAAAAATCACACTGATTTATGAAGATACAGAATTTCATCTGCAGTGTAAAAGGTAGACCACTGATCATGAATATTGTACTGCTTTTGCAAGAGTATGAGATGAGCAGAACTATCATCTTGGCACTGTTTGACATGGAACTATTCCGGAGCTACTCAACTACTCCATTCAGTTCAATACGTCAGATGCTTGTGAGTCAGCTGAAATTATTTTCTCCCCAGTTCCCTCTAATAATATTACTTCTGGGTCTCATTTTCAAAGTAGGCCACATTCAGACAGGAGAGCCAGTCAAGGATGCTGGTAAACAGACATCTCAGTCCTTACTGATGCCTCAACAACTGAAATGCAGTTTCAAAACAACCTTTATTCTGCTTGAAGACTTATTACAATTTTGAAAGCAACTTAAAAACAAGACACAGCTCCATCAATTCTATAGCTTGAACAAAATTTCAAGGAGGCATCTTTTTATTGTTGCCTTGTAAAGGCAATTTACAACCCACTTTACCCTCCACCTCCTCAAAGACCATTTTAAAACAAAGTAATCTTAATGTTTTAAAGACATTTAACAGAACAGAGCTTTATTTCAAAAACAAGAATAAAAAAAAAATAGCAGCATCTTGGGCAGCTAATGCAATCTCATTAGGACAAGTGAAACATAACATTTCCAACTCTCACAGCCCAGTTGAGTCTTCACCTTCAGTAAATACAACATGATTCTACATAAAATGCTGTATTTTTGGAACCTTGTCCCATGGGAGGCATTGTGCTTTGAGCTGCCCATTTCTAAAGTGAACCTGACAAAAAAATACTATCAGGATTCACTTTCCCAACTTAATACCATGCATAGCAAAAGCACTGTGTGAAAATCTGCAGAAGTTTTCCCCATTAGAAGCATCTGAATGTTTTCCCAAGCGTTATTATTTCATTGCCAATCACAAGACAAAGCCATTTCTTCACTACAGAACAGTTGACACCAAATAGAAAATTTGAAGATTTGGTTTTACAGATTGCTTGACAAGATTTCTTAGATAACTTAACCATACAAACAAGCTTTTTTTTTTTTTTTTTTAAAGAAAATACCCAACAACACAGAAACTCAGTTTTCTAACTGCATTTGGAAACATGCTGTACCCACAAAGGTCTAGTGTGCGTGTATGTCTGTCTTTAAACAAAGTTAATGATATCACAGAATTCAGCAAAATTATCATGTTTGGTGAAAATGCACTTACACTGGGATCTATTCATACATAAACACAGCAAGTGGGCACGCATATGCACTGATACACGTCCCCAAATCTGCAAATTCAAACTTAAACTTAAGGAAATCAGAAACTCCTAATTTTGCTTGTGGGTTTTGGTTCTCTGTGTTATTCTTTGTAACTTTCAAAGGCCTTGTGAAAGTGCTGCTGTAGTGCAGCATACCTCAGGGACTTAAAATAAAACAAAACCCTCCCTCCCCTGCAACCCTCCCCCACCCAAGAAAAACAAAACCAAAAAAACCCCACCATAACAAATTCCATCCTTGAATTATATTAGATGGAAAAACTACACGGCAATAGAAATACAGAAAAAGCACTGTGTTTCTTCAGTTACATCCACATGCTTTTTTTCTGTAGTCTGTTTGACATCAATCAAAACTGGAGTGAACAATATGGTACACTAGGGACAAACAACTCTGCAGTGAACAGGGCCTTTGGCAGGACTTAGCTCTGTGCATTAAGGAGGGAGAGAAATGCAGAGGCCACACAATAGGTAAGTACCAAAGAAAATCCACTCATGCCAATTTGAGGGCGTAAGTGATCCTTGCAAATTGCACAGCCCCTGTGTAGGCAGAATATCCCCTTAAGAAGCCCTAAGCATTCATCCCCATAATATAGTGCTTATTTCTCATTGTTGCTTGTGCAAGAAAAGCAAGTGCCAAATTTGCACACACACAATTTTTTTTTTTTCTCTGCTACAACCACAGATGAAGAGAAGTTGTACAGCACAAGAGAATAAATGATATTCCATACTGGGCTGGGCATGCTAAGGATATGGCCCACTGACATGGCAGAGGTTTTCTTAATATGAGGAAAATTAGATCCAAATGCCTTAACTACGATAAAATTTCTTGACAAATACTATGTGAAACATCAATTCAGATTACATATGTTTTGCTTATAGAGAAAAAAAATACAATTTTACTCTTAAAATATTTAACATTCAAAAATTAAGATATGTCCAAAGAATTATCTTGGATTGCTACAAATGTTAAAATGTTGTATATTGAACTAATTTGTAACTTCAAGCCCAGTAGTATAACTGACATGCTAGAGTAATTGTTGGTGCTTTTCATAATAAAAATCAGTTATTAGTAAACCAAATTTACATGGTCCTACAGGCCTGAAAAGAATGTAGAATGAGGAAGAGAAGGGATGAAGACTAAACTTCTATTCAGAAAAAATAATCAGAATAATTTTGTAAGTGTTGTCTATCCTGAAGCATTAATGTTGGTTGAATCTTGTTTCCTGATATAAATTCTAGTAAGAAAATACATCTACAGGAAAGCAAAGACAACTTACCAAAAAAAAAAAAAAGCACAAAATCAAAATAAAATCAAGTCTTACAGCATTAGAAATGAAGGAATAATGTAAAAAATAAAAGATAATATAAAAACTACCGGAGACTGGCAAATTTCTTATTATTTCCAATAACTTAACAAGCACTGCATACTTTGAATTAAAAGACATGAATCTCTAAAACTTAGCTATTATTAGAGAACTCCATGGGTCTTACTGTTTTGATTGTGTGTGAAACTCTCTTTAATAGCAATGTGTCTTGCCTTTGCATCTTGGGGGAAGAATAAATTCATATGTTCACTTAGTCAAAACTTTTCTAAGATTTCTCTGAACTTACTACTTTATCCATTTGCAATGCGTGAATTTCCTCAGTGGTCAGGACAATAAATAACCATTGCAAACTACCAACAGAGAATTGTCACAGAATTACAAATAAGTTTGTTTTAGTTGGATTTGTTTCCTTTAATTAAACCATAATTCTGTATGTCGCTGGTGCCTGTAATTATATAAGTGTTCACTTTGATATTGCCTCAGCCTACAAACTTATGAAAATAAATCAAAAATTTTAAATATGATAGCCTAATCATTTTCAAATCTGACATTTTCCAGTCTTAACTAGTTCTATGTTGTATCCAAATGTTCTCAGTAAAGGTGGGAGGTATTTTTTTTCACAATACTAATACAAAAACAAACCGAGGCAACAGATTAGACAAAATTCCTTCATATGAAATGAAAATACCTTTATATGCTGACAAAATTCTGCCACAGTAGGTCAAGTCATTTATTTACCATGAAGAGTGGATTCATTATGAGATCCAAACTAGTTATACCAGTAGCCAAAATTCTCCTGGTTTTTCTGCAATCACTATCAGAGAAGGATATACAATTTTTCGTCTTTGAAATACAAAGACAATCATGATAGAAATTCAAAATACTTCAAGAAGCAAACATAGCATGGTACCGTATTTTAAAGATATCTCTGAAACAATATTGTTGGACTCAGTGATATTTTGTAATGTTCATATATTTTTTATTGAATAAAGCAGCTTTGAAGCTTATCAGGCACTGCCCAACAAAATACTTAATAAAAAAAAAAAATTATGAACTTTTTAAACTTTGAGCTAGTAGCTCAATATTCTATACAAAGTAAATTGTGAAATATTTCATAGTTTTAATTATGAAGCCAACTCTTGCTGGCTTCCTGTACACTTAAAAAACCCAAACAACAAAATGAATAACAAAAAATAATTGTCAGGAAAAATATTCTCAGGTAAAAGAAAGAAAGAAAAAAGAAGACAAGGAAACAAGAAAGATAAGCAAGCTTAACCTGTAGATACGCTTAAGAGAAGACTACAGCCTAAAGAAAACTCAGTATTGCATAGCATGGTCTAAGAATTCAGCTTTTAGCAAACAGAAAAAGGAAAAGAAAAGCAGTTTGGTATTGATAATTTCCATCTACGATAGTTAGTCATCCAATACTATGTACATCATTATATACTGTATGCCACTGAAAGTCCTGTTTTCTTCAGTCTTAAATATATTCTTAAAACAGGGTATTTAAATGTCTAAACAAAACACTTCCTGGCACTTTGCTATTACAATTACTCTGAACAACATACTGTAACTGAAGTCCTTTTAAAGTGTCCCTTAGAAATGAAAGTGCCATTCTGCTACATATCATTCACCAAAAAGCAAAAAATCCCCAATGTTGTGTGTCTGGATCTACTGAGTGCAGCAACACCAAATCCAAACCAGGTTGTGACCACGAGATTCCAATAACTGAAAGACAAAGGCCTCTTATACCTTGTGTCTGGAGAATCCAATGTTCTAGCTGGTAAAGCTTCAGAAGTGGTCGTAAACAAGCACCATGGTTAAAGGCCTCTATGTCCCTGCAGTGAGATCAGGTTCAGATTTCTCTCCCTTGTGTTTTTTTTTCTTAATTAAAAAACCAAAAGCACTTCAGATTAGAAACATACGTTCACAGCTTAATACTGTGATCTCTCCCACTGCAGTTGCGAAGGAAAGTTCTAGTCCCATCTGAAGACAGATAGCTTTGATACTGCAGCTCAAATTCTTGAGTAAGGCTGAAAGGAGCCTTTTCTCTCCAGAGGCCTCAATGTTGACCAATCTTTTGTTTAGGAAAAAACCAAACAACCCAGAGTATTAAGATCTTCATCGCCTCTGCTGTGCATATACTGGGTAGGCTAGTGTGACATTGAGAGAGTCATTGTGCTGCACCAGTGATGTGTGCTGATAATGTAGCACCAGTTCTTTGAGCGAGTTGTACAAGTTATATGGCTCTGCAAATCCATACCCAGTAGGTGTTTTGTTTATCACACAGTGCTTTACTTCTCCATCCACCCTAAAAAGGAAAAAAAAACCACAGTTTTAGGGGTTTTTTTTTAGTTTTCAGTTTGTCAGTACAGCAAAGTTAAGCTAGAAAACAAAATACTGGTAGTAAATCTTAAGATGCTCTTCACTACATAGAATTCCTGTCTTCTATGGTGGGATAATGCTAAAAGCCAGGTTTAACCCAAATTCTCAGATGTTGTGCTAGCTTAGGGAGGCAGGAGATAGGCAGGACTTAGCAACTGCACAGAAAGGAGTGCATCCATCCCTTGGTCTCACTTCTGTGTGAGGCTCATCTGTGGGAGTGGCACAGGTTTGACCGATGTAGGAAATTGAGCAGCAATAAGGATGGAGTAATACTAATTAATATTACAGTAAGGTTATGGTTGGACTTGATAATCCTAAGGGTCTTTTCCAATCTAAATGATTCTATGATTCTATGGCCTTGGGTCTTGTTGGTCTGCTTCTAGGTTCAAAAGTCCAACAGGATCCATGCACATGCAAATGTCTATCTGCCCCTGCCTCAAGGTGTGTGCCTCAAATGTTGGTTACGTCATCCACAAACTAGGGTACGTACACAACAGAGCAGGCATAGCAGCCTTGTTTGCTGCTTTCTCGAACAAGGAATGTTCCATCTCGCTTTCCCCGCAGGAGATTTTCAGCTTGGCTTCTGTTGATGTTTCCCACATTCCATGTTCTCTCATCATGATGGGGCAAGTCCTCATCATCTTCTACCATAGAATATTGGCTGTTGAAACGCGACAAAATGTGTTTGTGAAATACACAATAGAGTAAAATCCATTAATTAAGTAGTCCCCATTTCAAATTACTTAAAAATAAGTCAGTGCTTAGTAGGATGCTTCCCTGGTAAAACTAATGTAAACCATATAATACTGCACTGTTCAAACTGAATAAAAGTAAAATGTAAGTTCTGGTTCTTCCTTCTTTTGAAAACACTTATGTAAATCTGAAGAAGGATATAAAGGATACTGTGTTATCTTTCAGAGTCTGCTGAGAGCATTTAAGCACTTCTACTGTTGCTCACTGTTTTGGTAAATAGCAAGCCCAACGAAATCAATACCCTCTGAGTCAGCTTCATTTCCAAAGATCAGAACACTAGGTCAGCAGTAAAAAATCATGCAATGTACCAATTACAACTGCTGCTTAGGAAAGCTATGAGCAGTTGCACAGGTAGACACATTAACTATTTATATGGGAGATGGCTTTGTGGAAAGCTGGAATAGTAGAGTGCTCTCTCTCTCCTCATAATTAGATTATGAGAAGAAGATATAATATAGAGCCTCTACCAAAACAGCCATGAACTATCAAGCCGATTCAGACTTAATAGAGAACCCTCTGAGCTAAAGCCCACAATGTAAAAAGATGTCTCTGGTTCAGCTATGTGGACATCACTGATATTCAGCAGTTCTGGAGCTCCCCACTTCCCCAGCAGCCTGCATCTGTGGGCCCTGCCTCTCCTGCTCAGTTTGCAATCAGCCTGTGTTTGGGTAATGCATTTATTCTCTCACTAATAGGTTTTTAATTAGTTTTCCTTGGTCTAAGTAAACTTGACTTCTCACTCATCCACAGTTCTGTCTTTCTGAAGAACCTCAAAGTAGTCTACAGAAATCTCACACAGAATTCAATTTTTCAGAAGAAGAGTTCTTTTGCTTCAGATGTCACTAGGTCCCTTATCCTACTGCACTCCTTTGTCCTGCATTATATTTAAATGCTTTCAACAGAGGTTTTATTTTCAATGAGCACCTAGAGAAAGTGATTCCTGTTTTTCCTGAGGCTAATTATATTGGTTTTTTCCTGCAATACAACTTTAGAAAAAAGTCATATTCTGAAAGTTTAATTTTTCAGCAGAAACCTCAGCACTTACCAGACTCACTGGCAAGGAAAGTCACAAAGAAAAGGAAGATTTTCTTTAAACAGTTTCACTTACTATTCTGATGTTACATTAAAACCATTGCTAGGCATCATTATTTGTCTCCTGTTTTAGTGACGGAAGTACTACTGAAAACAGATGCCTACATGTTCTCCATCATATTATCTTTGAGCTGTGCTAAGACTGAGTAAACAACATGACTTTAAAATGGTATGCCATTTTTATCCCCTGCTTCCACCAGTGCAGCCACAGCAGAGATACACAATTTCCAGGATAACAGTAGAAGACTCAATAAACCAAGACAAATTAAGATAGATGTGGACAAGGCTAGAATGTAAATCCACTAAACAGTTGTTGTCAGTCTGCTGTTTTGCTCTATGTTCAGCCAGGCAGTGTAAAAGGCATGTACAAGAAACTACACAGGGAGAAAATATTGATATGAATATTACTCAAACAGCTTTGCCTCTTTATTTGTTCATTCCTCACTGTTACTACATTTTTGATATTATATTGTTGCTTGCTTTTGTTTAAATTTGGTCTACATTTGCACCACCCAGGTGCTTTTTGCTTTTTTCCCCAGGAATGAAGTGAAATGGATTCATTAACTGAGCCCCTGTCAGAACCTATAGTAAACTGAATTGCTTGAAATGACAGAATACTATTCTGCCATTTCCCAGAAAAATTAAATAGATCATGAAAACAGAGAAGGACCACTTTTCAGCATACACAATTTTATCATCTCCAATAACAATGTGATACACTGATGTGGGCACCACTACACTAGATAGCACCACGGTACCAATGCTTGAAATTTGGAAAAAACCTGCCCATGCCTAAGAGACCTTCTGAGCAATTAATCCACCCTTATAAAGGCATCTCTATAAGATAGTAAACACCTTATCTTCATTTTGCTGGTAAGAATAAAGACACAGGTTACATCCCAGTGCTTTGCACTTCCCTGAATAATGGAGAGTAGGAGATGAGACAGAGTCCCTTCTAATATGTAGGCTGCCACATATTAACAGTCTGCAGTTACTGGAGACCTAGGTTTGAGATTTTCTCTGTGTCATCCAGGAATTGAATGTGGTTTACCTCATTTTTGTGTAAGATATTTAAATCTCTTAATACTTACTCTTCCGTATTTTCATTTCCAAGCCATTCATTCAGCTTCTTTTGCCGAACACCTTTTTGAGTCAGCCACCTGGAGAATAATTGCAAATAAAATTAATTTTTAGTCACACAAGTTGCATACCAATAAAAAGAAAACTTCTAAAAAAATATTTTGGTAATTCATAATGGTACTCACATCAAGTACTGATCTCTTGTCTTCCTCAGCTGTATCAGGTCTGGCTTAATGCTGTTCATACGCTTGTCTATCTCTCTGTACTCAGCTGCTTGCTTCTTTAAATCCTCTTCTAACCTACGTCTGCTGTCCACAATTTCACTTATTCGAGACTTCAGTTTTTCATAGTTGTGCATAATTCTGAATGGAATAATGTGGTAAGTTACATTCTGATGTTGTCCTATTCATAACTTTATAAACTCCTATTAAGTAGTGTAGACATTTAAGAAAATTTAAGATTAGTTCTCCAGATGTAGCTGTCTATACATTTCTCAAATTACATCTACCCCATTTGAGGCTTCTTTGTTTACAACTTTAAATTTTAAATAACTTTAAACTTGCTATCTTGCTTCAGTTTTAGACAGATCTACACTTGGCATTGTTTCTTTCTTCAAAATCATACAATTCTAAACGTATATACAAATACTGACCTTTGTATTTCTTTTTCATTTCCTTCCCGCTTAAATTTTTCAATGTATTCCTTACTGTATCTTTCTTGTGTCTGGCACTGCTCTTCAAATATTTTTATTGTTTCATTAAATGCTTCAATAGCTGTTCTTTTCATTTGAATTTCCTGGAAAAAAAAGAAGCTATTACAGTTGTTATCAGACAAAGGAGATGATTTAATGGCTTGTATCACAGAAATACTTCAGCATATTGTAAAAGAAGACTTCAATATCCCTTGACCAGAACACATTCTGTCTGAAGAGCCTTATACCACAGAGAGAAAGAAAACTGCTAGACGAAGAGCTAGCCACAATCTTTGTTTTGTATAAATAAGTTTTATTTGTGATGATGAGAGCCTAATAGCAATGCACTTTGCCCTTTGTACCAACTAATATCCTTAGAGGCACATCTGGCTTTCTGAAATAGATATGTAAGACATTGGCCTGGACAGGTCTCAAGAGGTCATCTAGTCCATCTGCCTGCCCCTACATAGCTAGTCGACAGCCAAGTCTTTTAAGTCATTAGTTCAAGTTGCCTGCACTTCTCTACTTCTTGTGAATTGTTTTTAGGCATATTTCCTGCACATTCTAAGAAGTCGTCTTGATTCTGGGTCTGTAAAACCACACTAATTCACTGACACTTCAAGCCTTGGCTAATAATTCATTAAGGTGAAAGCAGGATCACGGTAGCCTCTGTATCTACACATCACCTCTCTACCCTGCATAGATGAAACAAGGCCCTTTAAAAACTAGTAATACAATACTTCTCTGCAAATTTTCCTTGAAAACCGTAACTCAGCTTGATGAGGCCAGTATGCAAAAGTGTTGACAAATCAAGAGAGTTCTATGCTCACTTTGGATGCAGATGTCAGACTTGGGCACAGGGAGGGTTAGGTTACAGGTGGTGACCATTCAAACATGAGTATGCAGTTGTACTATACTAAGCAAGCACATGAGATGTTTCCTCTTTTGGACAATGGCAGTGGTGGTGGAAGAGAGGAGGAGGAGGAAGAAGGATGGAGGAAGATGGCAGTATGAATTTACAAAAATATTCTTCTACGTCTACAGAAGTCTTCCACTCTCCCTTTGGTTTCAAATCTAGCTCACCTGAGATGTTCTTGTGTAGTCTTCGTACAGTCTGTCATATTCTCGGCTTTTTTCTTGGAACTGGGTATTATATTCATGTAATTTCTTTCCCACTGCTTCAATGCTATCCTCTTTTACAACTTGATCCTGGAATGATGAGCAGAAGAAAGATATTCCGTAAAGGCATTGAAAAGATTTTCAGGATAAAACTGCTTTAAAAAGCCTAGATAGTTACATGGTAAATGTGATTCCTCTTTCATCAATATGGAGATATAACATACTGTATTTATAATATGTGAATAAGAAATTAATGACAAAAAGCAATTTTGCACTGCAAATGTTCATCTTATACTGAAAATGATAAATTTCACCATTAATGCATAGGATATTTATTAACATAAGTTCATTTCTTAACAATGTATCTGCAGTATTTAAAGATTAAATTATTTATATGCAAACTGTGGAATTTGATTTTAAACAAAAATATACATTTTTATTCTCACTTTATTTTTTCAAATACTAACAGAGCTCAAGTTCTTCATAATAAGTGACTCTCCAGTCTGCAGTAATTTCTCTGTATTTAAGTGAAACACAAAGAAAATAGACCAAATTACCTGCTGGTACTTAGATACTGGATATAGTAATTTTACGTCCAGTTTAGGATTATACTGAGCTAGAGATTCATTCCGGTAGTGGTTTATTAGCTCGACCACAGAGTTGAAAGTTAATGGGTCAGAAAAGCCGTATTTTCCATCTCGATGAAATATTTTGATTAATTTGTTATTTCCCCCTTTCCTGCAAAAAAAGTTTGTTGAAAATTAGGCATGCTTCAAGTACTATTTCCTAAAGAACACTACTGCATTGAAGTATTGCATTTTAGTGCCATGGATTACAGACCTAGAGCAACTAATCTTACCTTAGTGTAAGTGTGTAGTCCCCATGCATTTTGGTGGAAGCATCTCGTACCAAAAAGGTACCATCAGCTGTGTCTCGAAGCTTCTCATTTACCTCTTCTCTAAAATGAAAGCAAAAGTAACCAATCATCTCAGCTACTTCTCACTCATTTATCCTCTCAATGTGCTCTAAATTCTTCTGTGTTAAAATGAGTGGTTTCTAGAAGCCTTCTTAATCTCCATATTAATAAATACAGTTATTTAATAACTTATTTAATATCACTGGAGAACAACTGGGATATAAAAATGTTATATTCTATGTCCTCTCACTGCTGGACAAAATTATATTCATACAAAGGTCTTTCTGCTTGTTCATACAAGCCTGAACAATTGGAGCAGCCAGTGCTGGTCTAATGTACCTATATATAGTACAGTTAAAAATGTTGCTAATATATGGCACTTGTTAGTCTGGCTTGTTAACTATTGTACATACAGTTGAGGTTCTGTATGAAACAGGAAGAAAATAGTTATTTCTTGGTGTTGTCCTTCCACGCTAGCATTTCATAGAGCTGTCTTAAAGCAACAGAAAAATCATTTCACATACTACATTCTAACTGACTGCCAGTAACTTTTTAGTCACATCTGGCATAAAACCAATATGTAATATGTTTAGTGTTGGAAAACATCCTAAAAATGTCTCTTAGAACTGTAATTTTTCTGTATTTAAGCATAATACGTATACACAGATTAGCATAGCAAGAACATAAAGCCAAACATAAGAAATACATGTCTTGAGCTGATTTACCTTGAGATATCTCCCCAGTACCATTCAGCATCCTGTAATGACATGTTGTTATTCATGCCGTTGTTAGCTACAGTATTAGGTTTCGGTGGCTTAGGAGGTAGTGCTGCAGATGAAAGGGAAAAGGAAAAAATAAAGTTGATTATAACTCATTGAGAACCTGACCATGTATTCCTTGAAATTGCACATTATTACCTGAACGAGGAAAAAAAAAGTTATAAAATGGAGTTTTCCGACACTAACAGTCTTTAAAAGACATTACAGGAATCAAAATATTTTACTAAACCCAATATAATTCAACAAGAAATATGTACTATTCCAAAAAAGTATTTTACTCTTGCAACAATATATTTTAAGTAAAATATAACATCATATTAATCTATTCCTCCACGAAGAAAGCATTTGAGAAAAAAAAATTTTGAAGTTTGCTTTTACATTCTTCCACTATCTCAAGTGAATATAAGTAATAAAACATGTAAAATTTCTCTTTCTTTACCTCCTATGTAATGACCTTAGAGGAATGTTGCTGCTTCCTCATCTAGAAGTTGAGTTAATAAAAGATGCAAACCCACAGCTATATGGTATATTTTAAGAAGAAGAATTGGGTTTTTGTGATCCTCAGCATACTGTGCAATGATTTGCCAGAAAAACACTTCAAGAAACCCATCTGTGACTCAAATATCCCTTGTGTTAATCTCGGTATTCTACAGAATAAATTTTATTCCAAATGCCAGGACTGATTAAAAACCACGTCCCCCTTTTCTCAATGTCAAAGCTGCATACGTATACCAGTGGATGCCAGAGAAGATACTGCAGCACTCCTGACTTAGTAGCAAGGGGGACTACATTGGAAGCAGGATTAAAAATCAACCCAGCTCTTTCAGTTCTCCAGTAAGTACATCGTTCCTTACGGACCTCCCTGTCCTCTCTATTATGACTGATTACAAAATACAATGTTTTCAACGTTGCAATAATTATCAAGATAGCACAATAACTTTATATGATAGGAAAAAATGATGTGGTATCAGGTATTCAATTAAAATTGTTAGGCTTTAAAACCTGTCCTGAAACAGTTCAAAACAATGATTTGCAATCACTTTTTCATGAAATAAAAGTGCTACTACAGCATCTTCTTTTAGTCACAGTGTGGAACAGACAGCAAAAAAAATAATAAAAGAAATACAATTTTTTATGATATAATAGCAGAACTAGAACTACAGAATAAAATCAAAACAGAAACAGGTCAATTCAATAAAAAACCACTTAAGTAAGCAGGTAGGTATTTCTGCAGGTTAAGATTCTAATTGCTATAATCATGCACTAAACCACAATTTAATTCTAATTTATGAAAAAAAGGAAAAAGACAAACTATTTGTATTAATGACAAAGTACAGAAATCCTACATATCTACTAAGAATGCTTCAGCAGCTATTGTAAAGACCAAAATGAACTAAGTCTTCCATAATAAGACTGCAGTTTTACCTGGTGGATCCATTTCTATGTAAAACATCAAGTCTGTGCCACAATTTATATCTGTCTTAGGATAGTCTATATCCAGTTCTTCCATATTCCAAACAGTATTGTACATTTGTATGAGTTTTCACTGAGTAAGCTCAGATACAAGAAAAGAGTCAGGCTCTCTTTGTAATGGTGTCTTGGAATTAATTTTAAAACCTATAAGGGGCTGCACTGTAACCTATTACATCATAATCCTCAGCCAATCATGTCAAAATAATGTCAACAGACCACTCCTGTTTCATCATTTTGCTCTACATTAATCTCAAAACAATTTTAGTTTCAGAAAAATCTACATTTAGCAGAACTGCAACATAAACCTGGCATTACAAACAAAAGGAGCGAGTGGGCTCTGCCTGCCCGTGTTTCTGGCTCATTCTCCTGGCCCTGCAGCATGGTACAGTCCAGCCCTGGCAGGACGACAAAAGGCAGATGTGCTGCAGCACGTCACTCCTACACACAGGCGCACACAACAGAGGCACGCTCACACACACTGGGCAGCTCCTGGTACAAGTAGGTCGGTCACATTTCAGCTGCATTCTCCTGCCTGGATGCCCGAAGTTCACCATTCAAAAAGCTTTAAAAGGCTCCTGAACCCACTCTCTATATTAAACATGCAGAAAGGAAAAAGCATGACTCTGTGTGTGTGTATCCATTACACACTCATTTCATGCATACAGACACACAGAGACATACACATCTCCACATTATGAAATATGAATCACGTTTTTAAACTGCAGATTTCTATTATTTTAATGGAAACACAGGTCTGATAAACTTGATATTATTATATAAAATGTGCTTACCACAGAGATGTCTTCCCCCCCTCCTTGTCATTTTGTAAGAAAATACAATTCCAATCAATTTAGATTAACTCATTTTGATGTCTAAAAACTGAATAATGTAATCTTACATTCATCAGATTTGTCCAAACCATGGAAGAAAGTCAAAAGTGAGCAAGATCTTGAAAAGTGATTTTACTGAACATAAAAAGCCAGTCTGTCAGGATACAACAAGATTTAGTCTGCCTTTTCACACTGTTTCTCTACCCTGTTCTCATTGAGATATTTATCAAGTTAATTGTTTTTAAAAGGAAGAGTTCCTTGCCAGTGTCTCCTTCCTCACTTGACTCTATGTCATCTGTATCCTCCTACCATTTAGAAATATTCCTTCTTAACTCCCCCCATCACTGACTGTAACTCTCTCAGACCTCTTGGAAGAAACATGCACAGAATACACTACTATTCCAGAGCAGAATGCTATGTAAAGCAATGTGAATGCTTTATACGTGCTATAATCTATGGGGGCAGAAAACCAGATACCAAAAATAACCATAACAAAGAGTAGCTGTAACAACTGTCTGTGCCTGCATCACACGAAATCCTGGTGCGGCTGAAATGTGCTCTATCTCAAAAATACTAATTAAAAGAAATTAACACAATTTATATCCTGCCCTTCACACATGTCTGCTGCCCCTCTATGCCCCTCAGCAGCTTACCCATTTTAGACAAGCACTAACATACAAGGACATGTCTGAAGTACCAACAGCTACAAAAAACCCGCACGTTAGTTTGTTTTATACCTAAGAAGCTTAAATTAATTTTGAAGTAGACTCTTCCCTCCCTGTTTAGGTAGACATGCTCCAAAGATTCCTCCCATTTCCAAAATGAAGCAGGATACTTGAAATAATCCTCGGCACAAGTCCAAACACTGATCTTGGAGGTTTAGCCCACCTACTACCCAAACAGTTAAGTTGCCAAGGTAATTATTTAAATTAAGTTATAAAGATTTCCTACAAAGACTAAATTGCTGCATTTAGGTGTCATGTGGGATCAGTAAGATTTTTTATTCCGTTGAATAAAGGCTTTCAGGAAAAATTATTTCACAGGTTTTCACTGGTGGCCAAATTCTGGACTGCCCACACTTGTATAATCAGGTCAGTGCTAAACTCAGGCTAGCCTCGATTGCAGGTAAGAAAAGACAGGAGGCAGACAGGCGATTCCCCATCTCCTGTACAACCTGGAGAGGTACTGAGGCACTTGACTTTCTTTCACGTACCTTAAGATCATGACAGCTCTACCTGGCAATCACAGTACAATACTTCCATGAGATGATGAAGAAAACACACACAGAAATTCAAAATCACTTACTTTGTAAGTTATGCATCACAAATGCTCGCTTTGTAATACAGCCTGAAAATACAATCCAATAGCCTGAAAAATTAATTGGTTTCCTCTTTCAAAAATCTTGCTTAAAAATACCCCCCAAGCCTCCTTTCACTAGGAAGCTTCTCTGAAGCAATGAAGAAAAAAAAATTCTGAAAGAGACTGCTCCAACCAACGTTCCATAAAAATCCTTAAGAGAGCTGTAACATGCAGTGAGAAAATCCAAGTCTTCTCTCTCCACTTAACTGCTTAAAGCTCTGTGGTGTGCAGAAGGTATCCACTTACTGTGGTTCATCATTAAAAACCGAACCTGACTTTAGTACTGCAAAAAAAAAAAAAAAAAAAGAAAAGAAGGAAACCACCACCCTCAGTAGCTTGCATGTCTCTCTCAGATAAAGATCTCAGTTTCATGATTAACTTGGGCAGGTTCAAATATTTGCTGAGCCAGGGATTTCAGGTGGGGGGAGGGGAGCCAGATTCAAAGTAAAAGTTGTCATCAGCTAACAAGTGGCCAATGCAGGGCTAACTTTCTCATTTTAGCTAGGTAAATGAGAAGACCATTGTAAGAAGCCTTAAAATAATCTCTGTCACTGGCTGCTGAGTGCAGTATTAAAGTTGATAAATGCACCATGAACAGCCAAACACAGGAAGTGGATAAATAACTTACTGCAGAAAAAAAATCAAAATCTTTCTTGAAAAGAGCTGCATCTCTCCAAGCAGCCCTGTGCAAGCAAAACAGCCTGCTCACAAGCCCAGCATCACTTCCTACATGCTCACGCTGGATCACAAATACAGGTGCTGCTTGAAGACCCTTGGCATGACATTGTGAGGCATTTTATCCTTTTCCTATAAACTGAAAATGGTAGATAAAACACCTGTCCGTACCCATGAGTTTTCAAGTATGTCAGGACTGCTCATTTCTTGGGCAAGCAGGTGTGAAAAGCGATTGTATAGAGAGGGAACAATTTAGGTCAAATATACTTTCCTTGCCTTTGTGTTTGGTGGAGATCAGAATTGCTAAAGGAACAGACCAGCAGCTGAAAAGCCTGCTCCCCTTTGCATACAAAGGTTAACTTCTTTGCCAGCTATACTTTTACAAGGAAATAAACTCAAAATGAAAGGAGAAGCAGACTACAAGATTTAATTCAGAGAAAGAAGGGGATTCATATTTTCCTCCTACTTGTTGTAAACAGTGAGAACTTCTAGTAAGCCCTGCTCCTTGAGACCTGCTTGTGCCCCTTATGGCAATCAAATGGCACTGAAAAGTTTTCACCTCCTGAACACTCCACCTACCAAAATCCTACTATGCTACAAAATACCACTTGTACCTAATAATGAAATCCCAAGTATCTACAGTACACTTTTGATATTTTATAGTTGACTGATTAATCTATAACAATCCCCTGCTTTTCAAATTTTGGCCTTTGCCTACTTGAACAATAGTCAGTTCTAGATAGAATTTAAAGCAGCAGAGTCATCAAGGTACCATCTACTTCAAATAGAGAAGGTAACCTGCATTTCTGAACTAATCCAACTTCTGCCAGTAAGTGATATGCCTCCTATTTACTGTTAAAGCTACAGGAGGGGTTGATAACACTTCTTAGTTTATAGGGCCACAATACAGAAGCATATTCTTAGGTGAGAAAAGACAGCTCAAACCTAGGTCACTTTTTTTTTTTTTTAATTCCAGTACCTTGTGCAAAATTGAGTTCCTAATCACCCTGCAGAAGGGAATCAAGTCAAGTGTCTCGTCAAAAAAAGATACTGGCATGCACACACCTGCATTTTCACACAGTTGACATATCTTAGCTTTTATTTAAATTTACATTTGAAAACCTTGAGTGGTGCTCATTGAATTTATAGATTTATATTTGCAGAAAGTCAGAAGCCTACTATTTTTGCACAGTGTTCTTCTATCCATAAAGCATTTTTTTCCTAAAAAAATGATGTATGAAGCCAGAAGAGAAGTGACTGCTTTTGACAGGCCTTCAGGTTTGCTGTTGCAGACACTTACACACAAGCACACACACACACGCAGCAATCTGTAGAAACTTCTGATAAGGTTGCACACGTATTGGAGCTGGGCACCGAGAGACACCGAGCCCTGCCCGGTGACTGACAGGCGGCTCGGCGCTCCCATCCGCTTACGCGGGGAGCCCTCTGCCGGGCGCTGCCCGGCCGCGCAACCTGCCCCCCTCCCGGACAGACAGACAGACAGACAGACACAGACACACACACACACACACACACACAGCCTGCCTGGCTGCCTTCCGCACGCTCGGGCACTGCCGACAGTCCGGCCAAGCCCGTGAGGCGATGCACTAAAGCCCTGACAAGGGGCACCGTTCCTGCCCGCTGGCTCGTGCCCCTCCCTCTCTCCCGGCAGGACGGCGGGCTGAGCCTGACGGCCACCGTGGCCAGTCCCGGGGAGACTCGTGTCCGATTCCAAGAGAACAGGACCAGCCCCTACACTCCCCGGCTCTGTCTGTTATGCTACTATGCCTGCTAATATTTCGTGCAACTAAAATCAAAGTGTCTGTATCTTGGTGACACTGCCAGGACTCTCGCCCCATCCCTAGCAAGAGAGCACTTACCTGTAAGGCAGTCTCTTAGCTCTGACCCTGTGAGTAGTAAAACCTACCCCGTGCTTAAACCTACAATGTTTCACAGCTTGAGGCATTCTTTACAATGTTATTTACAAGCCTGGGAAAAAGGAATGCACTGGGATATTCAGGTAAGACAAAGAGCTCAGCTCGATTAAGCGCACAGGCCATTGCAGGCTTCATCCCAACAGGACGGCACCTCCTTCCCGCTGCTGCAGCAGCTCCTCCTCTGCTCCTCACCGGGCTGTCTGCCTGCCACGCCCACTCACTCTCCCACCATGTCCCCCTTCCTCTTTGCTTTCCTGTGATAAGACATACCTTAATATCACATACCTAAAGCCACTCCATGCTCCTTAACACCTCCTGACCCTGAGAGCACTCCCATCTCCCTGAGTTCCCCCTGAAAATCACCACCTAACTTTCTTATCCCTCACCTTCCTCTGTAGGACCTGCATTCCCAGCTACCAGCTCCAAATCGGCCATGCTGCCCCGAGTACCTGCCAGGCTCCATGGACAGATCTGGACCCTGCATTCAGGACAGGGGCCTCCACAGAGGAAAGCCAGGAGCGTTTACAGTCCTGAAAATTAACTGTAAACCCCATCCAGTTTCCTATATCTACAAACATAGCCTATATTTCAATATTTACCTCCAAAAACACACTTGCCTTCACACCTCTGTATGAGGTCTGAGATTCTGTGACACGTAAGCAGCACTGCTAGCCATAATCTATACAATTAAGATATTTTCTTCTAATACTACTGTTTTGAATAGCATATTTAGAGAGATGTACTTTGTTTCTGGCTCTAAATCAGCATTACTCTTTAAATTAAAGCCTGTGTGGCTGTTCATCATGTTCAGGTGTTAAAATCAGATGTTACATCACCTAGCTTGCCTACTAACACCATCTTTTGGCTCTCCTTACTGAAAAACTTGAAAAATGAGACAAGAATCAGAAAATAGATCTGGTTACTAATTACTCAGAACACCAAACATTTCTCCAATCTTACTTCTCCTGCAACACTACTGTGTCAATACAACAGGTATTTTAACTTCAGTACTTGAATTTCTGTGGAAGGCTAAGCACCATTCTAGTTCACAAACTAAAATGCATAGTTTTGCGCTGAACACTGTGACAAAGAAAAAAAAAATCAGTCCATAGTTGTTCTGTGATTTAAAAAAATGAAGTAGTGGCCTAGGAGTAACTCCTGGTTTTTGCATTACATATGCTTTGTGTGCAAAGCATCACTCTAGCTATAAGATGTCCAATTAAGGATGTCCAATTCAAGATACTAATTTAAAGATATATCAAGATATAAGGTCCAACTGTATATTTTCTATTGCTTTGAGGCAGAAGGATAATTAGTGGGTGATGTGATAAGAAAACTCCCACAGTTGTCCAAAGATCTCGTCCCTACTGAGATCGGTTATTTCCAACACATTTAATGTATCTATGTGCTGTGTAAGATACCACTAAAACCTCCTGCACAGCTCATTTTAGAAAGAATGTTTTCATCCACACTTAAGAATAACAGAAAGAAAAAAAAAAAGGTAGCAGCTATCACTCCAGCCTGTGAAAAAGAGAAGAAACCTGGTAGCATTGTCTCCCCTCTTAACGCTTAGTTGTCATTACGTTATTTTCAACAAGTAAGATCTTTCTGCTTAAAGCCTCTTAACTTCTGCACTTTTAAAAATCTGTTATAGATCGACATTCTCAGAACATTTAAATGACAAATAAGTTATCCTTTCCAGAAATCTGCCTCTTATTACAATGTCTCTAAAAAATGTTTATGGAAACTCAAGCCACTACAGGCAAAAATCTCAAAAATGATTATTCTGAAAAATACATCTTAGAGTCTTCTTTGAGAATGTAAAAACAGATCACTTCAGGTGATCAGGTCACTGAATTATTTCAGTGTGGAAAACAGACTCATGTCCTAATCCTGTAAACTTATACAGCATTCTACTAAAACTCAACTTTTGAAAGTTATTCAGGTGCTTTACAGGTCCAAGAGCAGAGGCCAGGTAATCATAGATTACAAAGCTATAGACTAAAAAAAACATAGACTAAAAAATTCATAGCTGAGGATTTTTTCAACATTTTAATAACGTGCAAATGTTTTACTAAAAACCATTCCACTGCCCAGGATGGACTTTGAAATGTGCAGGGAAAGAAGTCTATTTTTGTAACAGATTGTATGCAAAACCCCAGGAGGACCCTCAAAATAAACCATTGCATGACAGAATATTAATTAATTAAAACCAAGCAGATGTTAGATTATAATTCTTAATGTAGTGTCAAACTCTACAAATCTGATGGATACAGCCACATTGCTTCAAGCACCCTAATGATACTCTAAAGATGACTAGACTCTTTATCCACATTAGTAGTTCCAAAAGTTCTAACGCCTTTCACTTTTATACTTTCTTCACGTGAAGCAACTCAGGACAATATGCAACCAAATGATCTCTTAAGTGCAACTTAAGAAACTCACTTTGAAACTAAAGAAACTCTCACTTTTGACTCTGCCTTTGTAAGCTCCCAATCAGCCATATAAATTTACATAACTTGAAACATTTGCAAACATGTAATTAAAAAAAATTGCTATTAGCAAACTCTTTAGAATATTAGAGGACTCAATAAGGTATTTTGCTTTTTAAGGCTTGTAACAGGTGGCAAAGAATAATTCTTTAACAATTAGCAGTTATTTGCTGATTCTTAGTAAAATAGATAAGCTTTAAAAGTCTGAACTCTCCTGGTTGTTACGGAGCATTAGGAAGAAAAATACACTGGTTCTGGAAATGCCTGCTTAACTGTTCTGAAAAATGGAACAAAACCAAGTAGGTATAAACTAGCTGAAAACAGATGTACATTAAATGTCAGGGAAAGGTTCCTAACTAGCAGAGCTGGCAAAGTCGGAAAAGCCTTCCAATAAAAGCAGTTGGAACAAAAAGTCATTTTAAATTAATATTCATTAGCTGATGAAGGGGATTATACAATGTGCCTAGCTGAAATAAGAGAAATAAAGACATTTTTCTACTGGTGTTTTTCTCCTGTTGTGTTCTAGCTCTTCAAATCTTAAGCAGCCCTACAAATCCTACTGTCATGAACTTTAACTCACACTTTGAATAGAGGCAGGAAAGCTACAGCCTGGTCAGCATTCTCTTCACCATCACCCTATCATTTTTTTGGATATTCTCTGTTAATAAGGTGTAAAATGAATTACTTCAAGCTACCATCTAAGGTCCCCTTGTGTTAATAATTTCCTTTGCAGATGGTTAGCAACTCTGCCTTGCTCCTACCAAATGTTTGATTTAAAACCAGGGATCCTTGCATGAATTAGAGGTGGTTTTACTGTTTGTTGATTAAATTAGATGCTAACTCACAGAATCAATACAAGTGTAATCTAACTTTCCTGAATGGGGTTTTAGTATTTTCCATGTTGCTTATTGATAAATAAATCTTTTGAGTCTACGCATTAAAAAATATATATATGCAAATAAAGGGGGAAAACTTGCTTTCCTCTGATGATCTCTATGGGGTATTGTAGTTCTAAGAAAATTTGCCTGGGAGTGAAGTGAAAGTTAAATAAAATCTCCAGAATTTACCCCACCATTATTGTAAAATATGAACTTCATTGGTTTACAGGTTTTAAAAATGCACAAATTCCGATTCACTGTTTACTGAAAAAGAAACAAAAGTCCTAAGGCTGTACAAACTATGGGTATGAAAAATATTTTAATGAAGAAGTCAATTTCTTATAAAACAAATGCTGCACACCACTATAGAACATATGAAGAACTTCTACTTAGTTGTGTAATTATGCACTTTTGCATTAAGTTTGATTAAAAAAACATGAACATTTACTGTCCTTATTTTGAGTTTTAATATTTAAGAAAACAAAGGTATATAACTTTTAAAAGTAAAATAGTTTTTACCTGGTACAGGCTGTCTCTCATTCCATTCACTTGTGATTAAAACCTCTAGGATTTTTATGTGGTGTTCAGTATTATCAGAGCTGCAAGAGATGGATTAGGCAGTAAAAACTAGGAAAAATGCAAGAGTTTACATTAGAATTATTCAAAAATATTGGGAAAATTTACAACAATGCCCTCCACATTAGAAGTAAGGTCAGAAAATTAATTCATTAAACTTACTTTTGTATATAATTAACTCATATTTGCAGTACAAAATATAATAAAGATGACCCACGTACCTTGCTGTCTGAAATTTGAAAAGCAGAGGGCTGAAAATTTCAGCCAGAGACCTTGCATTCAAGAGATTTTTGCTGGAGGCTTGACAAACTCTGAGGAAATGTTTGAGCAAATACTGGAGTGTGAGCCAATACTGGGGAGGTATATTTGGAGATCTGATGAGTTTCTTCAGCAACTGAGCATATTCCTCTGAGCTCTGCACTTCTGCAAGCAAACAGATAAAAGGCTCTTGATATCAGCACAGGAACATTCAACAAGTAAAATGAAACTATATATGACTCCTTCAGAAGCATCAATTTTACAAGGAAAAAATATAATTCTGTCCTTCACCAGTGCCATAAGACGTCTTTCTTCATTTGAAAAAAGTGAAATGCTCAGCGAAGAGTAAAGAACAAGTATTTAAAAGTTAAATGGAAACAGATATGCATTTTGGTAAAAACCACAACGTGCTCAAAGTGTACTGGTAGAAGTCTGTCTTGTGTTCAGTGTCACACTTGATTGGGTAATTCTGAGATGCACTAGATAAATCTCACAGGTGCTGTTCTAACTTTGAAGGTTAACAGTAACAATATCCTGTCCTGAGATGTATAACAGAATACTTGGCCCACGTGCTGAAAGCCTGTAAACTGTACTTGTTTGAAATGACCACTGCACATTAATAATCTTACATGCATGTATTTCTCACTTCATAATCTGCAAATCCCAGCATACTGTAGAACACCATGACCTCTAATACATTTACTTTGTCAGCACTGATAAAAAGTTAAAAATTAGCTTTCTGCATACAGATAAGTCCTTGATTCCCCCCACGCCCTCCAGTTTTTCTATAGTCATTCTACTTGATAAAATGAAGAAAACTGTATTACCCCTTGTATTTTGCACTATGTTTACCTAAATGTTTAACTAAATAATGCATGCCTAGATCTGAATTGAAACAGCTTTCATCAAGCGGTGAAGGCACATATGTTTTCTGAGATGCTGCCAGGTTGTGAAGAATTTTCCCTAATCAAAGCTTTTTTGTCTGACATTTGAAATAATGTGATAATCATACCTTGAGCTACAGAAATCATGTCACTGTAAACAGCTGCTGGAATGATGGGATTTGGCAGGTCCAGGAGATACCTCTTGAGAGCATCTGATAAAGTGGGCATATCAAATATCTCTAAATCCAATGAAGAGGCATCTAAAGGGAAAGAACAACACAGGTTTAGACATCAGAAATTGGAAAAAATATACAGGCTCCTGATATGAGGGCTTCATACCAAGCCCAAACTGCTAATTTGTATCTGGATTATGGGGAACAACTCATAAGAAAGAATGTAAGACACCAAGAAACACCTTTGAGATGAAGAAGATACAGTTTTCAACATCATGGCCAGGCTTCTGGCATCTGATGAAATAGTTTCCACAGTTGTATGTGGCTATCTGGCATACAAAGTGCAGGGCTGAACTCAGAATAGCGGTAGTGACTTGCTGCATGTTAACAATGCTATGGAATATCAGAATATTTTTAACAGGTCTCTGGTTTACCTGTAAATATTTTGTGTAAGAACTAAGTATTAATCATTGTGCAAATGCTGCTTCTTTACTGGTAGCTACTTCTAATACGACTGGAAGTTTGATTAACAACTTGGGGCTCCATGTTTGTAAATATTTATGCAAGTAAGTCCAAACAAATATACATATGCAGAACTGGGTGCTTGGTGTTTTAAGCAGCTGTTGCGTTTGTCTTGTAAAGCCTGATATCCTTCCAGGAAAGTTACGAATTAGGCTAAGATTTGAGAGTGTAACATATAGATCTACTTGTTAGTGTGGGAGCAAGGACTATCAGCAGCAAAAACAAAAATAGGAAAATACAGAAATGCTTTCTTAGTGCAAGCAGGATCAGGGTTCATCTTAAAATGTGAAACTCTGGCATAGTAAAATCCTAAGTGTTTACAGAAAAATCCACATTTGGTACAAGAACTCATAGGTATTAATGCTGACCAACTTCCTATGTTAGCCAAGTCCCCTGTAAAACAACTGCTGAATCTATTTGGCCGGTTTAAACCAAATTCAACAGGGATGAAGAACAATCAGATATGTGGTGTGTCTACACATACTGTGAAAGAAGTCAGTTAAGAGAAAGTAGTGAGAAACTTAGTGCTCCTCCAACTCCTGTCTATTTTCCCCAAAGGAAAGCTTGCAGTATGGGCTCAATTCTTATCAAACACCAAAGAATTTGCATGAGAGAAAATACATTATGAATGGCTCATACGATTAAAAAAAAACCTTGCAGTGTAGGTATCTATTTTACAACAGCAATTATATGTCACAGAATCCAACCACAAATTCATTAAAAATAGTTTTCATTAATGTTTTTGCTCACAGGATTTTATTTCATAAGACAAGTTAAATTCTGTTTCTTTCAGTGTTGACCCATTCCCTGAAGTATATCCCAAATTATTATAATGAATATATAAGAATAAACTTGTGGCACTCTGCAACTCTTTGGGTGTAATGTCATATATAGATCTGAACTCTCCCGTCTGCTGAGCTGGTCAGATGCAAGTCAGCCTTGATTTTGGAGCTAGATAGTACTGTGTTGAAGCTAACGGAATTATTCAATTAATATAGGGAGCATTTTAAATATAAGCAGAACAGCGCATTAAGGCAGCTGACAACTCTGAGACCAAAGCTGACTTACATCTCTGAATTAGCATTCTGCTAATTCAAAGAGAGTAGGTGGAGGAGATGAGATCTGTCTACTGTATCCAGGTACCTAGATACCCACTGCACCAGCTCAGTCCTAGAAGACTCTCACCCTACCTTAAAGAAGACTCAGAAAGATACAGTGATACTGAAGGGTGAAGTCCTGTTTTCTTTTCTCAAACCTAATTACATTTTAAACAGCAATACAAGTAAACCACAAGTCCCTGATCTCAGGAGATAGATGAACCTTTCATAAAACTACACCTGTTTAGAGACTTAGAAAGGGATTCAGATAAATTAAGAGATACAGCCATATTGGTGCCATAGAAAATCTGGATTTATCTGAACTGAAATACATAATTACAGTATTAAAAATATGGCTTAGGCTGCTAGCACCATGTGCATATCTCCTCTTACTGCTTGCACTCATATACTTCTTCACTTCCACCACAATCAGAAGAAGACAGGATGATCTTTTGTTTTGAAGGAACAGACAACTCAGCATCACCTCTTGTTCATTTTCTTAATATTTGCAATTAATAAAAATGAAAAGTGCTAATTCACAGTGCTTCCTTTGTCCATTTGGCATGTCATCAGTTCCATTTTCTAGCCCTTGTATTTTTGTGCTCTTTTATGTGAGCGGAAGCTCACACCCACATTGCACCCCAGCTTGCAAAGGCGTGGTCCAGCACCCCTCCTACAATAGTCCCTGATCTCTCATACTGCAACTGAGTGTTGCCATGCCGGTACATTCTGGCCTGAAGTAGAAATGACGAGTACCCAAAAGGAAGGCAATGTATTCCAGGAACTTGAACAGCTATGTGCTGTTAGTGTTGTAGCTGCATTTTACTGTCCAAAACCTCAGAACCCAGACTGCTGCAGCAACATCAATTCAATTCTCTCTTTCCTTTCTAGCACTACCTCTGTTGCATGTAGGGAATGTGCAGCTGTTGCCTCCCCACCTACTGGACCAAAAAAATGTGCACACAGAACTGTATGCAAACAACTGGTCATTTGTTTACAAAATAACAACCTGCAGCCTTACAGGAATAATGCATCTTTACCTTGCTTCTGAACAAAATACCTTGCTTTTCTCTGTACAGCTAGATTGTCAGTCCTTGAAGAAGCAAGTGACCAAGAAATCATCAAGATAATTATTCTTGGAAGAAAAAACACACAGTGGAGCAATGAAAAGAAGGCAACCTGTAAACTGAAAAACAGCTTTCATATTAAAAGTTACAAACCTTTTTTTCTTACTTTTGTCTTTGTAACATTATATGATTCAGAACCAGCATAAATATATATATACAAGCTGAGCAGGGGAGCAAAGAAAAGAAGAACAGTCTGACCACAAAATCTGTCTAGTGCTGTAAGGAACAGAACTGTACTTACCACTGTCAAGGATTTGTCTTAATTCTGCTGAGCTGCTTGAGCCTTGTGCTCCATACAAAGTAGAGCATTCCAGACCTTCAAAACAAAATTGATGGGATGCATTAATATTTTAGTGAATGTTGCCATGACAAAATATACTTCTGTTTTCTTCAAATAAGTACTTGCAGTATAAATGAGCAACATTCTCCCACCACCATCCACCTACCACACTATGGAATGTGATTTATTTTTGAAGACTATAAGACACCTCTTTGTACATGCAAACTGCTGTGACTGCGGAAAGAGCTGGCCAAGGAAGATCAGAGATGCCAGCAGTCTCATGTATTCTGAACAACTCTCCATGGGCTGACTAGAAATCCTGGACTAGGAAACAGATCACATACCCCAGGGATGAAAACAGCTTGCAAGAGCAACATGGGAACCAGATCTTCCTTTAAACTCTCCATGCCAGATGGAAACACCAGGTCTGTCAGGTGGATAAGAAGTGACCAAGCTGAGTCAGGCCACTCCACCCCACAGGAATGGGACAGGGACATGACAAAAGTTCTTACACATTTTAACTAGCCTTAAAGATTTAACTGAGACTTCTAAGCTACAAGTGTGTTGAACCTTTGGCACTCTATGCAGTCAACAGAAAGCCCCCTCTATGGGACAGGTAACCTTTAGGTCACCTTTGAGCCTATAATTTCACAGTCTATATAGGGTGTCATCATTGGTGTGAGAGAAAATTTCTGTATATGTCACATCATGTATCTGATAATCCACCTGAATAAAAGACACCAATACAGTGTTTTCATGTGAAGGATATTGTCCTTCCCTACTTCAGTGAAAATGAGAAGAAACAAGAAAAGAGACCATACCCAGGGATGAGAGCACTGACAATTTAATAGTATCAGCAGTGATTCCTGGAAGTAGTAGTTGCTTATGCAAACTGTTCCTAAATACTGGCCCTTCTCATTGATACTAAAAAGCTTCTGCTCATTCAGGAGAGAAAAAAACACCATAAAACCAGCACTGGCTGGCTCAGCATACCGCAGCAATAAAGAATTGGCTCCTGAGACATAAAAACAGTTCTTGGAAATTTTTCCAATTTAATTTCTTTTTTTCCTGCTTTGGGGCAAAACATTACTTGTTTGGCTGTGCATCCAATTCAAAGTTATGATGGCATTTCCACAACCAACTTAGGCTGCTTATTGGTTAGAAAACACAAAGCAATACCAAAACATTTTTCCTTGCATTTCAGTAATATATTAGTTGAGTTATTAAATGTCATTTGAGGTGGTTTTGGTCCACAGTTCAAGTAGCCTCTATCAAGCAGAAATCAATGCAACAAACTTTAAATAAGATTATTTCAAATTTGTTAAATAATGTGATGCATTAGCAGCTCTAGAAGGGGGAGATGCCAGCTCTGGATCTGATTCTGCAGTCTTGGCTCACAGGAGTAACAGAAAAAACCTTAGTAGATCATTCTTCAGCCTACCTTTCTTTTCAATTGTCTCCACTATCTTGATAAGAATTGGTGGAGCAACGTCAGGAGGTGCAAACTGCTCTGTAAGATCTGGAAGTGAAAAAGCTGTAAAAGAAAGAGAGGAAAAATAAGACAAGTTACAAGTGAATGCAATTTCTGTTTATCAAAGTCATGACACATAATGTAACCAGTTAATTTTTAAGTATGGAACAAACATCCCACTTGTCAGTCATAAGCAAAAACACAAGTAATCAGAAAGCTGAATAAAAATGATGACAATTCAATTTTTACAGCATTTTCTCTTAGGGAACACAGTCAGTCCTTGAATCACTCTCTATATTGCCTAGGAAAAGAAAAACACAAGTTTGCAGTCTATGCATGGGTAGAAAAACAATGCAAGGAAGAAAAGAAAAATATTTACATCCAGTGTGCACTAGATGAGGGAGCTAAACACATCACTCTCTGGGATTTGCTATCCGAGTAAAACAGACTTAGAAAGACTTGAAACAGCAGCAGAAACAAGTAATTCACACTTACACAAAAGTTCAATAACTTCTGTTTGATTTCAGTTTTCAAGCAGAATACTATCAACAGTATAGTTTTCCCGAAGTAAGAACTTACTTTTCTACAATGACTGGTTAAGAATAAATAGCAATATAATCAGAAAGAGATATTTTGCAGATGCAAACAAACCTGCCTACAGATTTTATACAAAGTCAGTTTTCATGCAATCCAGTTTCTTCATAAAGAGAACATACTGTATAAAGGAATGTTCTCGCTCTGTGATGTGAAGGATGATCTCTCTCTAAATGCACTATTTTTGCCAAAGGAGTAGTTCAAAAAGTTTTAGAGCAGTCCTGTTAAACTCTTGGAAAGCAAGAATGTTTACATAAAGAGATTATTAAACTACTGCCAGAAACATCTGGCATAGTTTGATGGATTATGACTGATAAACAAAGTTTAATCACTGAAGTGAAACTTGCCAGTTGCCTAAGTGATGGTGATCTCTGCTCAGTGAAACTCACTGTGGACGAATAGAGAGCAATTCTTAAACACACATGCACATGTATATGCACACATACATATGTATATATATACATACATGCACATGCATTCACCCTATTTCTAGAAGACTGAAACTGAGCAAAATCATGAGGATAACTAAGTAGAAGGAAAAAAGAAAAAAACTGCAACATCAAAATATTAATAGAGAGCTTTTAATGAAATTTTGTGGTAGCAAAAAAAAATTAAGTATACCACAACTGAGAAAGAGAAAACAGACAATCATGGCTGAGAATTCACTCTATGTTTGAAGCAACAGTTATATAACTTTCTAAAAATGCAAACAATTGAGAAGTGGTAAGACAGAAAAGAAGGTACAGAAGAAGTCTGGAAGGTACAGAAAACTGAGGAGAGAAATGAAAGAGAATAAATAATCACTATTTATGAACGAATAATGGAAGTGGAGCGTACTGGGACACTGAGACATGCCCCTTGCAGAAAAAAGCAGAACGATGGTAGAATAACAATGAAATACTTTCCAGTCCATTCATCACTGAGAAGGACACCAGAAAAACATCTGTTAGTCTTAAGAGTTTAATTTAGGAATCACAGAAAATGAGTATTCAGGATTCCCAAAAGAGTTGTCTAAGCAGATCTCTGGCCTGCTGATGTCACTTCTTAATGACTTGTGGAAAATTAGAGCAATTCTTGGGGATCAAAAAGGTACTAAAGCCCAATCTGCACTCTGAAAGGACAAGTACGATGACTACATGCTAGTTTCATTATCAGTCCTGGACAAAATAAAGGAAAACCTGATACTAGACTTATATGATAAAGCATCAAAAGATAGCACTGTAACTATGGCTTGTCTGCACAGTTTTTTAGATGATATGTTCTGCTAAAAACCACACTACTTCCTTCCTTGGTGGCACCTTAGTAAGCTGAAAAATGCAAATGAATAGACATAATAAACTCCCAAGTTTTGTCAGTTGATTTAGTAGAACACTGTGATTAAACGCTAAATTCAAAATTCAAAGAAAGCACACATCACATAGGTGTAGGTGGCCAGCAGATCTCCAAGTATAGTTATTAATGCATAACAAGCTACTCAGGGAAAGAAGGGACTTTTCATCTATTTACATCTTCAAAGCACTTCCAGGTTCTATCTTGAAGACCTCTTCTAGCTTAACATCATATCTTCTTTATGAAAGTTGGACTCAAAGGGAAGATGCTGCAAGACTTCAGTTCACAGAAAAAAGCCCTTGCAGGCTGAAGAAAATGGTTTGTCTCCATGGGACACAAGGAATAGGGTGGATGTAGACCTTACCCAGATTACCTACACAGACATCTACCTGACATTCCATGCTTTCCAACTACATTTTAAGCAGGATCTTAGCTTATGAGATAGGTTTATATCATAATCTGTTACTGAATCTCTGTGTTTGTACAGTGTACTTGGGTGAAAGATACTCTTAGTGAAAGTGAAAGGCTTTTGGAAGCTTCACTTTCATCTTTATAATTATGCAGAATCTATAATATGTCTACAGAACATATATATGTAAAGCAGACATCACACTGGTCAAAAGGAAAGATTTCCAACACTCCTCTGCTAGCCTAAAATATGCAATTGAAAAATGTTAAAAATTCAGAACTTTTGAGGATTTCTGATGCCTCTTCTTCTCTCTATCCCATTCCTTATCTACAAAACTGGAAACTTCTTCCTAACAAAGACATTGCTGAACTTTTAGATATGAAGAGAGCCTTTAAAAATTACATGTATATTCAACTGAAAACTCAGGGTATTCACCTCTCTTTTAATATGATGCACACATTGGTGATTATAAGCTCTACATCAAAAGACACAAATGAACATACACACAGACGATGGCAGGTACAAAACCTGCAGTTACCTTCAATGCAGCAATGACAAGAGAATATGTCTAAGTGACACAGTTACAGTGCTCAGCAACATTTTAAAAAACATTCACTTCATCAGTACGTAGGAGATGGCATTAACAAATTAAAATCACTTAACCTCTCACCTGCTCTAGGATTTCTTACTCATTGCGCCATCTCCAATATAATTAACTCATAGCACCATACTGACTTGTACTTTAAACTTCCCAACTTTTCCACAAAATAGAAAATCAGGTTCACTTAAAGGTGAAAAACCTCATGAAAACATGTATCTGTTAGGGGAAAAAAAACCAACCAAAACCACTTAACAGTACTTATATAACTGAAGCCAGTTTATAACATTCATACAGAAGACAGCCCATTTTGGGAACAGTGCCCTTCAGTTTCAAAATGCTGAGAGGAAATGGCAGAGGCTAAACTGAAGAAAACTATACCTAATTTTGGAAAAAAACAATTTGACTCCCAGAGACAGAATACAAGTTATCCTTAAAGAAGTCCTGATTCTAGATTAGGTACTTCAGAAGAAAACTCAGCATGCATATTAAGATCTACAGTGGGAAAGGAGTACTTTTCAGATAGGTCAGTTTTAGTAAAAGAGAAGGGAACAAAAGCTCACATGCAACCTAGACTTAGTACCTGATTTCAAAAGCATCTTTGGCTTTGAAGCATGCTGTAGCACAGCACAGAGGTTTGGAGAGCCAAATCCACTCTTAAAGAATCTGAGCAACTTTGAAGATCCTTTTGCTACAATCCAGTATCAGTTTTTCACAAGCAATCATTTCGCTCTCAAATTCCTGTATCTATTTATTTTTTTTAATTCCACAGTCTTCAAAATATTAAGTTTTTAAAAGCTGAGAAATCATACAGTTTTTATCCCTTCTTTCTAGTCATAAGTCTGGTAGTGTGTCTTCAGATAGTAAGGAAGCTTCTGATGACACATGATAAAAGCTGGATTTTCCACTAGCTCTATTTTTACCTTGTCACAGTGAGAACCAATGAGATGAACTACAAGTCAGGGTTTGCTCTAGTCTGCAAACTCTTCCCTCTCCCTGATACAGACAGACCTGAACAGCTCTAAGGCAATGGCAACATGTGGGAGATGAGAGCATACCTTATGTTCAAGGGTTGCCAACAGAGCTATGAAATGCAAGATGAAACCAGCACACAGCTGCACCTTTTGGAAGGGTTCTCAGTAAAAAGAGACACTTTAGAGTTAGTACCTGGCAATGACAAGTGGAAACTTAAAGATGGAATTTGGCATTAGATGTTTCTGTGCCAAATTTTTCATTACTGCTAGAAGAATGAAAATGAATATAAAAGGGAAGAACGTAACTTAGAATTTAACAATAAACACCATGCAAAGAAGTTAAATTTCTAAATATTTTACAGGAGCTGTATACTAACATTACTGGAATTTAGTTTTTAGTCAAGATTACTCCATGCATATTCTTCTTTTTTCAGAAATGGCATTTAGGTTTGTGCATACATATTGCATTGGATGACAACACAGCTCTACAAAGTCTAATATTTGAGAGCTCAGGTCTCAAGATGATCATAACTGGCTTACATGCATGCAGGTACACTCTTTATGCATGCAATCGTATCCACTAACATAGTGAATTACGCATTCATAGATTTACACATATCCTTCTTTGAAAGTCATATGGTATGTCCAAATGTGAATGGTTCAACCAGCACTGAAATTAATTATGATAGACATAAGCATACTAATTAATGCATAATAAGAAATCCAAAGGTAAGGGTCATTATCAAGCAAGTTGTAATAATGCCTTCAACAAGATTAGCCAGCAAATTATAAAGAAATAATTGCTGATTGAGGGCCTAAAATATTTTTGTCAGTGCCACCTCTCAGTGGCATAATGCATGACAAGTTGTGGACAATGGAGGGTTTTCCACAAAGTTTAATGCTCATGCTTGCTATTGAAAATTCTGGGAAATGTGGAAATGGAGTTCAAAAATATTCCACTATTATAACCCATCTTCTTGAAATGAATCTGAATTCCAATAACGATCTGTAATGCCTGAATTTAATCACTTGTCAGCATACAATATCAAATTCAAGTGAAGATGCATTGGAAGTGAGGACAGCTGGGCATTTCTGCACAGTCTTTGAGATAGTGGTTTGAACTGAGGCAGTCTCCTGTACTGCTGTGTCTGCGGGACTGCTAGTAACCCAAAGACCAGAGACAACAGTGCTTCAGGAGACTGCACTGAAAACACATCAAAAGCCATGTCTGCAAAAACACGAGTTCAGAACCTGTAACACTAGGAGGTGACTTCGTGCGAGTGACGGCATGGCCTGATGCTTCTTGTGGCCTTGCAGTGGCAGCTGGTCCAGATGCAGAGTCTTGCAGCCCCCTCAGCACCTGCTTTCATCAGCTGGGGAAGACCACACAAGCCTCACAACCTATCAGAGAGCAAAATGACTCTCACTGACACAAAACTCCTAACTTTTAGCAACAGGGCATTTCATGGTAAATTATACGTTTCCTTATAGTCTTAAGAAGTAGCCTGTTCCTGAAGAAACTTTGAATAGAACAGTATGAAAGATTAAAAAAACCCCTAAATCCCGTGGAGGAAGTTTCCATAGAGATCTGTGCTTTGGGTTCAATGGCAGACCAAGACAGAAAAAATGAGTCTGGTGTTACAGATACCAGAGAAATTCACTCTGAGATTTGAGGACTATAACCTTGTCTTCGTACTTGTAACTTTAGAGAGCCTAATGGCAGTTAGGAAAGGAACAGGCAAATGGAGTGTTCAGAACTGCTCAGCTGCTATTAGCAAAAGGTTTTCGCCAGGCAATGATGGAAGACAAGAAGCTAAGAGTGAAGACAAATAAGTTGATGTCACTGTGTGTCTCAGATAAATTTGAGGCCTGCAAATTCAGCTGCAACTGTTCAAAGAGAAAAATACCTCTTCCTTAGACCTTACTGACCTGAGATGATTCAGTTTGGCTATAGTTAAATTCTCCTAGAGGCTGAAGGCATCACTGAAAATGGCAGGAGGAAAAGCTGTTCAGGATTCAGCCACCTTCTCCAATACTGCTTTCATTAGAAAGACTTTATAAGACAACACTATTCATGGAAAAATATGAAAGAGGTTTAAGCTTCAGTGAATTTGACACAACATTACAAGTGGCTTCACAAGTCTGTCTACTATTACTTGTCTTTTATTTTTATCAGATGTCGTCAATCAGGCAGACTGCAGACTCAGAATACCACAGAAGCCTTGGCAACCAAAGGACACTAGATCCAGGAGAAATGAAGAGTGGTGAAGACTATCCCAGCACTACAAAAAGGAATGGTCTGGCCCACCAACACTATCAGCCTTCAGTTTCAACAGAAGCCCATTTTTATGAAGGCAGAAAAATGTCTGCGAGTCAAGATTTATTGCAATATGAACGACCCCAGAGATATGAAAAGGAATAGGGAGTGATGCCTGCTGGTGACCTTATGTGACTGGAATATAAGTGGGAAGCAGGATGGAAATACCACCAATTCTAAAATCATTCAATACCATGCAGCCAGCACCGTCTACTTCTTCCATTGGTCAGTCAGTGTTCAGTATGAGCTACCGGATGAAGCTTCAACTTCATTCAGGTGTTCTCTGTTAACAATACGCTGAAGATTTTAGCCACAGATGGAAATACAGACCTGTGCTGAAAAACGGATTTATCACATCAGCCCGCACTCCTCTTTTTCCTTCATTTTCAATGGAGAAACAACTGTATAAAGCTGAACCCTTCCTAGAGCATCTCGATGACAACATTTAACCCTCATGGATAAACAGTACTCAATATACTTCTGGAATTCAAATAGCTTTTTAAAGCAATCACATTTCTGGATTTTCTATGATCCTACATCAGTAGTACAGAATGACAAGAAATTTTCCAAGGGGCTTATTACAAAGGATGACGACTGCAGGAGTTCTCATCAACATGACATTCTGAACTCCAGTCAGTCCCAGTATACCACCCAAAACATAAAGCCAGCATCTCCAGAATCCTCTGCATGAGGTAGGTACTGACAACACCACCTATGAGCTTGAAAAAGGGCATTTCAAACTGACTTTTGTAGAAAAATGTGCACAACTTGTTAAAATATATGTGATACTTAACAGAATAAGGCCAGGCAGTCATTTTTCCAGGAGGACAAATATATTATGATTGGGCCATTTATAGTTCAACCCACTGAATCTAGGAGGGTTGGAATAAAAACTGAATGTTACTTCACTTTATCCTGGATACCCATAATACATAAAAAAAGACATAGTTACCTGAATAAATAATCAATGCTGAAATTGAGGCAAGTCAAATACCTTGCCTAGATACTTTCCAGGGTTATCAGCACATATATACAAGCAATGATCTGATTGATAAAATGTCATGTGCATGGTGATTATGCAGGAAGTTTTGGGAGCTGGAAGAACTAATTCCTCTCTTCATCTCTATTTATAAAGTTACACCAGCTGCACTCTTAGGACTAAAGAGAATAAGGGGCGACTATGGGAACAGAGAGGAAGCAAGACCTGGCAAATAATGATTAGTGCAAGAAAACAATCTATAAACAATAGGTGGCAGGACTAGGCAGAACAGAGCTTTGATTTGATACAGAAAGTCATAATTTATAATGTACCAATTCTACTGAAAGAAATCTGGGGTCTCTTTACCCTTCTCTGACACAAAAATGAATGCTTGTCACAGAGCTGCTGCCTTAACAAAGAGTTCCTCTAAGAGAAAACAAAATGAAAGTGTGGAGAGAAAGAAAAAAAGATGATGGTGTCTGGCTTGAGGAAAGTTTGACTGCACAAATAAGCAGAAAAATAAAACCACCAAGCAATACAGAGTACTATTCCTTTATAATAGTTTAATACTTTTATAGTGGCTGCTAATCATGTTTCACAGTTATTAATTTAATGTTTCATAAAGCTCTATTTCTATGATCTGTTGAAAGGGATGTGATACTGTCTGTACCAAGAGGGAATTCTGTACATAATATTCTATCAGATTAAACTTCAGTAACTTCATGAATTATGAGTTGTCAGGCACTTTCCTCATCTGCTATGGAATATAATTCTTAGAAATAGGAGCTATAAATAAGACAACAGATGTTCTTTGTTGGCTTCAACTGAAGCACATATAATTTTTTAAGAGCAGTGTGTAGTTAAGACTGTTGCAAAGACAGTATTCTGCTTCCCTCTATGGGTGAGCTTTTGCAATACTCCTTGTCAAACTAGAACTGAACTTAGGATTTGAAATGGCTGCAACTATTTACAATTAGCATTAACATAATTAGAGAAACAAGTAGCCCTGTGCTGAGGAAAAACTGCAAGGCTTATGAAAAAAATATTAACTAAGTGCAATATTCTGGCTTGCAGTAACACTGCATTTTAATGCCATATATAATACAAACTGCAGAATAAACCCCTGCAAAAAGCCCATCTCTTGACGGGAAAACCACCTGCTTATTCAACTGTTCTTTCAGAGAGCTGTGAGATAAGCAGAAACAGTAAAATAATAAGAAAGAATGTAGTAAAAGAGGAGTTTCTGCTTCTAAGTAGAGGAGGGCACTCAATAAGCTGAGGAGCACAGAGCAGGCCCTGAACAGACGCTGCTGAAGCTGAATCCCAAGCAGGCTGGCACCGCGGCTTCAATGCAGCTGGTCTCCAGGAGAGGTGCATCTCACCTTCCCTTGGTCTGGATCACAGAGCATGGCTAGAGGCTTCCCATGCTTTTCTCAGGGATGGCAGACTGATGTGTAATTCTCTCTTACCCCTCATTCTCAGGGATCATCACAAGCCCTGTGTGACATGCAGGAGCATAGCAGGTAGCAGTGTTCTCACAGTCCCTAGGAGTATCGCTTTAAATGGAAGAGCAGGTTAATGTCTCTAAACAGCACAAACCAGCATGATCCTCTGAGTGTAATTCTGAAGACAGAGAAAGAAAATATTTTAATATGCCAACATGTCATTTTTCATGTCTTATTGATGACTGCAGGTTTCCTGCTAGCAGTTTTCAGTCTGAGAAATACTAGCAGATAAGACGTAAAATGTGGTGTGGGCACCAAGTTACCACATCTCCACGAGCAAGTGGATGATGACAGAGGTGACAGTAAGGGAACAGGACAGAGTAAACCAAGAAGCTAGACTCAATGAATTGCAAAACGCTGCCTTTTCTGTCAAGTGAAGCTTGTTATATTCGCTCCCTCTTCTTCAGGATTGCTGCTCCAGGGCTAGAGAAGAGCTGAGCTCTGCAAGAATTTGAGTAATTCTGCACAATTCCCCTCGGAGATACTAAGTGGCAATGAAAAATTTACCGTTCCAGCTTCTGGCATTGATTTGACATCAAACCATATATGATATCAAGAAAGAAAATATATGACACTGAATATTCAAGTGTAGTGTGGATAGTGCAGGTATGAGGACAAACAGCATGTTCCACTGACAGCTGCATCTTGTGACCTACTTATCAGGTTCTCAGTGGAACCCTCGGGGTTACTGCTGTCATCAAACATCCAGATTGCAGTAGTAGTACCTAGAAGCCCTTATCAGAATCAGAACAAACTTGTGATTACTTCTCTACAAAGAAAACCTCTCTTACTAGTTCTTATGATTAACTAAGTGAACTCATAGAATTCATGCCAGTCTGTGATACTCCAAACCATTCCTCATCTTTCCCAAGGATATTAAAGCCATGATATTCTATTAACTTCTGCACTCTAGCTTTTCTCTTTTTTTAAGGAAATAGTGTAAAAACTCCAGTAAAAGCATAATTTATTTTAAAGATATTATTTGTATAGTAATACATTTACATAGTATTTTACTACAATCACTCTACAAGCTCCCTCTGTCTGATGTCTGCTACACTTTACACACCACAAACAAAACTACATTAAAAGACCATCAAGACCACAAGGTCAAGCATTCAAAATTTAAGACAAGGAACTAAGGCTGCATGTGAAAATTCAGTTTTGGTTTCGTCTCTTTCCACATGACATAGCATTTTTCCAATGAAATTACCCTGCCCACTTCAGCACATAAAGCCTAGTGCTCTCAAGTGACAGAATCCAGCTGAAGAGCTGAGGTACTTACTACCTGCAGCATTATCCAGATTGTATATAGTCATCTAGTAGTCTCATATTCACCTGCTTACTTTTCTCTTCAAACCTGAATTTTCTATCATCTCAGCTCAGCTTCCTATGCAAGAGTACTTTGCTTCACAACTTGTTCTCGAGCTCTTCCTTAGCAAGTACAGAAAGAAATATATATGCGGTTGTTTCTGGAAACCATCACCACATAAAAGATAGCTGTCTATCTTTTAAGGGAAGGAATTCTGAGGTCCATATCAAGAGGCACTTGAAAATTTTGCTTCTGGCCGGCCAGTGGAGAGTCATGGTGAGATGATTTCAATAACCTTCTTCACGTAAAACTTCACAGACAGTGAGAGGTTTAGTGGTGACCAGGCGGGGCTGTGTTAACAGTTACAACTTGATGATCTTAAAGGTCTTTCTAACCAAAATCTATGATTTCTGTCCTGGAATCATTTTTACCTAAAAATCAGTGACATGGATTTTCCTCTTATCAAGAGTTTGGCACTAACCTACAAAGATTACTAACCTCAACTCCCTTTCCACATAACCATGGTGATGGTTAGCAATGGTGCTCAAGTAACTGAGACAGGACTGTTGTATGAATGTTCACTGTGAGAAACTGGGAATGCTGGAACTCCCTCTAGAACGACCTGTCCCACCTGTAAAGGATGCCTGTTTCTCACTGTTGTTTCTGTTTGTTTAGTACCATGAAGTTGTTTCTTATGCAAGACCATTATAGGTTCGTGATAACTCTTCTTGAGACGTACATTTTAAAACATTACTTTTTATTCGATAATCATGATACATAAAAATTCAGGACAGTATGTTGTTTTGCTCTGAAAGAATACTTTGTTTTGCTACCTTTTTGCTGTGGAGAAACTAATGGAGGACAAAATGCCAACAAATCCCCCTTAAACTATCCACAGGCAAGCAGTTTAGAGAAAAAGAATAAGCTCTTCACTACTGCCACAAAAAGAATGTGTATTACTGTGCTTGAGAAGTCAAGTTGTTTAGATCTGGAAGATTTACACAAAAGTACTGGCAGAAGCTGCTGACAGATAAGAGCCAAAACAGCTTCTTCATCTTTTGGGAATTATGGGAAACATTTCTAAGTACACAGAAAGTTAAAAATAATGAGTGTATAGCGGTCACCCAGAAGAAAAATGCAAACAATAGTAACAGCAATCCAGCATCAGAAGGGCATTTTTTATTATGGAAACTTGAGCCTTTTTCCTTATCTTAAAAAAAAAAAAGAAAAAGGGAGAAAGAAAAAGAAAAGAAATAGCTTAGGGCTCTAGCTGTAGCAACAGAAATACAGCAATGCTGAGAAGCAATATTCTAAGAAAGTAAAACTGGGTTAGTCCTTACAGCCATTAAACCATGAGCTGATCTGACATAGATACAGAAACAACAACATTATTAGGAAATTCCTGAACAGGATCTACATCGTCTTTAATTTCAGATGAAGAAGATGACTTGTAAGTCTGTATGTAATAAGAGGTTTTGACACATACCATACACCTGTCGAGATTTCTCTGCACAAGAATGTCAGCATTGATTTCTCATTTCAATGTATTTCACACTCTCAAGATGCTATACAAAAAGCATGTCACAGAATATGAAGTACATGTACTCAATGCATGAACTTAAAAGACTTCTCTTCCACAGACAATTGTATGTTCACATTCCACTGCTGAAGTGACTTTAATTTAGACCTCAGCAGCTAAAAGTGGTGAATGAATTTCATGGATGTTTACAAAGCCATCAGAGTCTCAACTGGCTGGCTAACTGCAGCGGGACAAAGACCTTCATTTCTGTACTGTCTAGCACATTGCATTGCAGAAATTCATATAGTACAAAATCTGTTTACAGGAAGTATAAAAAAAGAATTGAAAATAACAACAAAGATGTTGCTAATTAAAGCCTAGCATAAACATTTGGCTGTGTCACTGTCTGCAAGCCAAAGATTAACTGAAGTCAGAGTAAGGAGATATGTAATAGGATTTCTCAAGTCTGTAGTGGAAGTATTAATTTGCAAAGAAACTAAAAGCAAGAGGCAAAGCCTCTCTTTAAGAAAACCCAAGCATAATTCTAAACACTTCAACTCGGGGAAATCCTTTTGCAACCTCTATGCAACCCTACAGTGTTAAAGAGTTTCTTGAGGTCTAAAGAAAAGAAAAAGGTGTCCCTCTTTAAAACAAGCAATGTGTTGCGGCAGAGTGAGACTGAGCAGAAGAGGCTGAAATAACTGCAAAAATTATTTTGTATGTGGTTTTAGAAAGTCTGAACTGCAGAGGGGCTGTGCAAAATAAAAAACCACGTTCATCTGGTTAAGAACTGACAACATGTTCCCTGTGACTTTTAATTCAGGTGGATCAAATGAAAGCTATTCTTCCAGGGACGAAGACAGGGAGGCAGAAGCTCTTTTTATATCCTCTTCAAAGACTCAAAAGGTGAGCAAGAAGCACTGACTGCTGCTTCCCCTCCCTTGCCTCTGCCACCAGATTGCTGCCATATACCAGCCTACTCCAGCACAGGGGAACGTGATATGGACATTCTCTAACTTCCCTGTAGAAAATTCACGGAAACAGTATCAATGCTCAAATCGACTGCCTCTGAACTTTGGGAATACTGAGTGTATATAAAGGAGCATGCCAAGAAGTACTAATCTGTTGAATATTTAAGTGCTGAAACTGTACAGAGCTTCTACAAGACATACACATGAAAAACCCCAAACAGTTTTTTTTACTATCCTACTCCTGCCAAGAAAGTTATCTAGTCTTCTAACCCATCCATATCTGAAAATATGGCACTATCTATCTACACATCTATCTCTATTTCCACATATGTACAAACAGAGCTTAAAGCTACAGTAACTCAGTTGTTTCAGAATGTTGATTATAGGATGCAATAAAGGAGTAAAAATACATCCCTGACTTGCACAAGATGTGCCCAAACATGTGAGAAGGTCTCTCAGCTATGACTCACTAAGAAATGGGTGGAAGTTTGTGAGGCTGAAAGGTTGATGGCTGGAAGAAGAAAACCTTCTTTCACACTGGCCAGCAAGGACTGGGAAATGGCTGCTATTCTGTCAAAAGGCCAGGTATATCCTGATTGTTTTCCTACTATCCTGCAGAAAAAAAGAGAGAAAAAGGAAGTCTTACATGTCTGGTTTTGTTATTGTGCTTTGGAGGAATTCTTAGATCATCTTGCCAAAAGAAAGAACCAGAGTTAACTTTATTTGACCCCACCAGAAGGGAACACCTCTTTCTTGATTCATTTTACCTTTTTAAAGGAATTTATTCATTTATTTATTTAAATGTGGGCCATGCCAAGAAGGGAAAGGATGTCTCAATTGACTCCCAGATGGGGAATCCTTCAAAAAAATCAGTTCCCTGTTGAGAACAAAAGGAAGAGGAATGCATTAATTTTAAATATACTTGATTTTTCTAACAGGCTTATGACTCCCTGGTTTTAAGCATAGCTCACATGAACTCCCTGCTACATCAGAACAAGCATCTTTCTACCTATCTCTCCTTCTAATTTTACCCTTCCAAACTTGTACATGAAGCTGGAAATACTTGTATGCTAATTAGCTCAGCTGTGGCATCTTCAGAGAACTTTACTGAGGCTTTTACAAGCTACAGCTCCTCAAAAATGGTAGATGTAGCAGACAACTTGTGTAACTCATTTAAGCTCTGCTACATGACCACCAGGTACCTAATTCTTGCAGGACTCAAAATTGTTGAACAGGAGCCTGCCACCTTCTGAAATTTCATGGTAAATGTGGCACCAACAGGATCTTTTAAAGAGATCAGTATGAGCAATCATCTAAAACTAGGTCTTGTTTTAAGGGAAATGCTTTTTGTTTGCTTGTCTGTTTTTTAAATAGCGTATTTCTCGATCTCCCAGGGGAGCCAGCCTTTCTGCTTCTCATGTTTCACTACATCAGTCAGCTTTCCACCAGTCAGCTTGCCACACTTCAAACCTTGCTCTCAAACAGAGATGTCTCAGGAGACAGAGAAAGGGGGCTGGTTATTCTAATGGCATTCAGCTAGGAATAAACAATGCAAAGAACCAAGTGAATAGTCTAATCTGTGCCGCCTGAGACTGTGACAGGACCCAACTCGAGCAAGAA
>VYZX01014177.1:31481-59205 GCA_013401335.1 Brachypteracias leptosomus | reverse complement strand
AAGGTAAACCCACCACAAAGGCACACCAAAAAAATTCCTCAGTTCTGAACACTGAGACAAGGAAGCATGGCACAAAACACAAGATATCCACAACAGCCAAAATTTGTTGTATCTCATTAAATGGTCTGGCCACGTACTGAGGAGCAGGGCTGTGTAGCTCTGGTAGGCAAGTACAAGACAGTGCACAGATATCCTGTCTCCTGGGCAGAAAGATAGGGAAGCAATTTTTCCTAGGGTATAGTAGAAAACAAGTGTCAATCATGTAGCCATGCCAAATCCACAAGACCTGACAGATCTGCCCTTATCTCATTGTCACTGCTTTAAAATTCTTTGGTGTTTTTCAGCTGCAGAGTCTGTGTGTGGTTTGTCAAGGTGTTCTTTAACGCGTATCTGAAGGTCAGTCTCCACAAATCCATCAAAGTGACTGATTGCTGTCAACTGGCCTGAGTCGAGGGTCCGCAATGAGCAGCATTTATTTATCTAGCTGAGGTGTGTGTGTAAAGTGTGGGGTACCAATACACATGGAATGTAAACTCAAAGTGCGTACAGGCTTCAAACTGTGACAAATGTTTCACCAGCTGAGAAAGCACATTTGTCCATCTGTAGGCTAATGACTTAATAAACCAGTCAAGCATGAAGACGTTCAAAAGGGGCGTTAGTAATTGCAGACAGAATAGCCAATAGCCAGCAAACAGGAATGTCCAGTTACTTTCTGTAGAACTTGAGGAACAAGCCCTCTTTAGAAAGGAGGGAGAGACCTGTTGGATTAGATCTTGGCACAGCTAGATGCCCCATCACTCTTCTGTGTGATTCAGCTAATAATTTCGTAACTATATCTATATTTGGATTCTGTACGCAGCATTTTATTGTCCACTTACCTTAATCCAACTTGTATTAAAGGTGATTTCAAGGTCCCAGCAACACGAAGGTGTCCATTCTTGCAGGTCAGTGGTCGTTGTATCAGGAGACAGGACAGGATGGCAGTGCCCTGTATCCAGTACTTTACTCCAGCAGATGCAACAGGCAGCTCCTCCATGTGCCTGGTGGATCAGGGCACTAGTAAGCATAGAGTTTTATGTGGTAGAAGCGACCTGAGGCAATTGGAGTCAGCCTGGTGAACTCTTTGGAAGCAGTAGGACAATGGTGAAAGCATCCTTGAATTCCAGCCACCCCAGGGTGATCACGACACTGGGAAAGAGTGTGAAATAGATGCTTTATAAATTAAAGCAATAGAAGATTTTTTTTAAGTGAGTAATTTGTGCAAATACCATTATTTTAGAGTGCCAGCCAGTTAGAAGTCCTTTCAAAAAATGTTTCAAGAGTGTGCTGGGCAATTTCTCCTTGGGCTCTTCTCCCTTCGGCTTATTATTGTCAGGTATCTTAAAACCAGTACACCCACTATTACCCATCACTTTTGAAGGTCTAAACCATAGGGAGAAACCTTCAGCTATTGTCTGAAAGCAAATGGATTAAGACAGAGCTTGGTAGGTAAGACTGTTCTGCACAGAAATGGGCTGAATTATCAGTTAAAGACTGACATGTGGTACAGCATAATCCTGCCCTTGCTCCCTTTACTGCAGCAAGGCATGTGATGTAAGAAGTCCTTGTGCCATGCTGCTTAGAATTGAAAGTATACTTTTTTACTTCCTTATTTTGAACTTCCCATCCTCTTAATTGCTTCAAACGTAATAACTTCAAAGTTTATAACCTGGGAATTGTCACAGAAAAAAAAATCCAACAGAGAAGCTGTATACTTAACAAGCCTGGTTGTCTTCATGTTACTACTTACATATGTGTGCATAAGTGTGTGTATATATATTAGTGTATTAAAATTATGTAATTACTGTAGATACTATAATTTTTTTTAAATGCTATCTTTTAACATACTATACATAGTATAATATAGATGTATGCATACATATGTTTTACTCTACTCCTCTTGTTAGTAATACTCTTGAATTATGCAATCTGAAATTAGAGGATTGAGCCTCATCTTAAATGATCAAAGAGGGTGAAAAGGTGATAGCTTATTTATTTTCTACATCAAACAGAGCTTTGTTGTTCTAAAAATGAGCTAGAATCATTTCAGCTATTTGTTCTCCCTGTGAAAGCTGCTAAGCACTTTTACAGTTGAAGCAGGAGCTGCTTGCCATTTTCATTTACAATCATAGGTAAAGGTAGCAAGCTCTACAGTCAGCACAATGGCCTCACTGCATTAGCCTGCCTTCTGTTGTTTTATATGGTTCTGCTTGCATATTAAAAGCAGTTTTCTTTTTCTTCTAACCTGAACCTTCTATAAATGTCACCTTTTGTTTGTGGCATCATAACTACCCCCACAAAGGGTATTTTTTCACAAAGGGTTATGGTCTTCACATTTAATAAAACCTAGATCTAGGGATGCACAAGGAAAGAGCATCCATTTACAAACATCCATCTTCACTAATTAGCCACTCAAGGGAAAACCAACCCTCAAATAAGTGATGGACCCAAATGTTTCTGAAAGGTAACTGAGCTCAAAAGTTCATTTCTAAGATATTCATCCTGCTGTCAAAATGGTAATGATATCAAGAGTTTTCAAAATCTGTACCACAGACCTTGTATTTCTTTCTTTTTTTTTTTTTTTTTAATAGGCACAGACATTGAATTTTGGGTGTTTATCTACAGACCATTAAGAGAGCAATGCCTGCATTCAGAGGCTCACATAAGTGCACTGCCTTTTCCATGAGTGTTCAGATAGTGCTTTTATTTAGTTGCTGTGACAAAAGTTGTAGCAGTAAAGACTGATTGATTGAAGACAGTAATGATATTGGAACGAGGCTTCAGCTAGAATAAACCAAAGCATCTGAACTGAGGACCTAGTCCATTGTTTCAAAGACCCTTTGTTCATATTTGACATTCAGAGAGTCACCGTCCCTGGAGGTGTTGAAAAAATGAGTACATGTGGCACTTCGAAACATGGTCTAGGGGTCAGGGAGATGTTGGGCAAAGGTTGGACTTGATGATCCTGGAGATCTTTTCCAACCTAAATGATTTATGATTCTATGATTTTCCAGATCTTTGGTCTACTGCCAAATACACTAAGATTGCCCTGATAACTGTATAAATTCAGCTGAACAGCAACACAATACCACAGCACAGCAGGTGACACAGAAGACCAGGAGGCAAGCATGAGTATCTATAGAGTTTGTATGTTTGCCCAATATGAATTTATCCATTAAATAATAGACGTAGTTGCTATCGGGATGATTGCAAGCAAATGAGAATGTGCCCAGGGCAAAGGGGAAGCAAAGCACCCATAACATCTGCACTACAATGTGTTTTATGCTATTGTTCCTGTTCCTCTATCTTCAGTACTCTGCAAGTGCTTATTAAAGAGACTAGGAATCTGTTTTAAGAAAACTGCTGGTTTTGTTTTCTACACATTATGTTTTAGTATACACCTGAAAGTACTGAAACATAGCAGAGTTTGTGGGTATCATTAACTTCATTGTGGTATTTCACGGCAGTATTGGAAGTGCAGGCTATCACGAATGAACACATTAATGATAACACAAGTAGCTTAACTGCAGGAGTGCTGTAAATAGAAGTCACAGTTATGCTAAGTTGAAAATGCTTATATACCAAAGAGGTTTTCATATCATAGAAATGAATAGAGTCTGGATATCCAAAGGTTCTCTAAAAATTTCAGCTTTGTTTTCAAATATATGTTTATGACCCATATATTTACTAGACAAATGTGTCCCTCAAATATGAATGTGAAGGGTTATGTAAATTATTCTTTGAATATCGTATTTTCACAAGTAGAAGCTAGCAAACATTTCCATACTAACAGTAAATTATCTGGAAAACACAGCTCAGATATTCTAAAGGTATTTGTGAATTTACACTAAATTCATCAAATATGTTTAGCTCAGGAAAGATATTCTGTCATAGAAAATTGACTGAGGAGGAATTGTGGGAAAATGCCAGAGAGCTCTGGTGGTTGTGTTCAATCAGGGAGGAACAGCAAGGGGTGCAGGGAGAATTGAAGGGCAAGGAGTGGGAAGGCTCATCTCAAACTTCCATTTGTCATATTTTTCCAACAATGCCACAAAATACATCACAGAAGTATGTCATTAGGATGAGCAATTAAACCTTATTATAAGAGCAAGCACTTTCCAAGTAACTGAAGTGTGCTCCAGTGCACCCTTAAATGCTAGTATTAAGCTCTGCAATGTCAAGACATGAGGTGGGGAAAGACAATGCAGGGTTTTGAGTTTGACTTTGGATATTCACATTGACAGACAGCAGAATGAATTACTGCACATGTTTCCAGAGTATTTCACTTGTTCCTCTTCCACATTTTTGCAGTGTATGCCTACCCAGGATAATTCTGTGTTCCTTTTTTTTCTTTGTTACTGCTTCATACAAGAAAAAAAGAAAAAAAAGAGTAGAATTGCTTTGCCAAGTGGTTAAGAGGAGCAGATCTGATGTCCTTTATAAGCTGCTTTGTAGATCAATCAGTGTTACATGCAGTCAGCATCCCAGTAAGTAAAGAGGGTAATCATTTTTACCACACTTGCAATTAGTGACAAAAATACTTATCTGCAGTAATTAAATACTTATTAGCAAGTAACTAAGCTCACAAAAGTCTGTTTTTTATATGAAGTACTTGTGCAGATGTGCATATATATGCAGACATAAATATATGTAAGGTAGGATCAAGTAACTTTCCTGTAAATCCCGTCTGTTGTTTCAGCAGCACACAATGTACTTATCATTCACTTTCAGCAAGGCTAAACTACAAAATGTCCACTTCAACAACTAGTTTATTATGATTGCAAACTCCTTATCGCAAACCACAGGCCTGACCTTCCTGTTATGCCAACATTATTGGATATTTCCCTGGCAGCCGTTCCAGGCTGACAGTGATGGAGCTGACAGACAAATGGGAGCCTCTTTTTCTCTGACAAGTTCCTGTACTACCCCATGGTCTGCCAGAGCCCGGTAAGAGCTGTGAGCACAGAGTGGCAGCAGTGATGGAAACCGGGATCTGCACAGCCCTGCAGCCTCTGCTGCATGACAGCTTAAAACAATATTGATTGCTCCAGGGGATAGCAACAATCTGAAAGCAAAGCTGTGTTCCCCTCTACCCCTCTTGCTGTGTATCTTTGCCTGGACTTTAAAAGCTAGAACTAGCTCTTTATAGGACCTGATTCTCACTGCGGCATTGGATTCATCTGGAATATAAATATCTACTAAAAGTAATTGTAAAAGCTCCGTGAGAAAAAGTTACAGTTGGTACAAAACCTGTTTAACTAAATCCTTCATATAATTCTGTAACCAGTGAAGAATTTCACTGGCACTCAATTTGAAGTCCTGTGAAGAGACATAGTTCAGCTTCAGCTTGGCCTTTTATACCTGTGAGATTTCAAGCAAACTGCAGACTATCAGCAGCAGAATCTTGAAGCTAGTTAATCAAGGTATTAGCATATTCCAACAGAGCATTAACAAAGCAGGGACTAAAATATGCAAACCAACACTGGAAAGGAGAGGTTTCAGCATACTTATGTTCTGCAAATGCTAAATAGCACTCAGAAAGTAATTGCAGATCTCGGACATAATCCATGAGTCTTGTTCTAGTATTAGAAGTGAATTGTGGTGAGTCTTTATCTCAGGAACAGGCTGATCAGGATTTCCTTGCAAAAAAATGAAAGGCTCATCACCTGTTGCGGTTGTCTTATGCTCATTTGGCAGCTGCTAATCCTTTATAAAAATTTCAAGTGAAAAGAATTTAGCACCCAGAGAGGGTCTGTGCAGCTGAGCCTGGTGGAATTGTTTATTAAAGACACTCCAGAAGGCTTCCAGCTGTTTCTTCCACCTGCTGTAGTCTAAAGCCTGGTGCAGAAAAATGGAAACAACTTGAGTCCAGATGCCCATTCTGGGATTCATTTCACTGTGGATCAGCACAAAGCATCTTGAACATATGAGGAATATGTGCCCAGTGCAAGGTGGCTGCCAGTGACTCATTTGTGTCCTTCAGGTGGCACATTCTGATGTTTATGCAGGCAACAGTGAGTGGAAATCTAGCTGCTGTTACCAAAACACTCACTACATCGGCTGACTTTAAAGTGGTCTCGATATTGCAGACTGATACCCTCCTAGTGCAGTCTGGAAGCTAAATTTTGTTCCTTGATGTGATGAGAACAGGTATGTAAATGGCATAAAAATTTCTTGAAGGATTTAGGTAAATAAATGGGGTCCTACTGAGTAAAGATCTGTGGAATAAAGAAGGAGCCAAGGAGCATCCCCAGCCCCTTAGGGTTCATAACACAGCCATGAGTGAGATTCTTGCTGATGAAAAGTATCACAGGATTAGCTGAACTTAAAAGAGCCTTCCTGGGTGCAGATTTAACTCTAGAAATTAAAATAACTGAAGGTGACTCCCATTCAGTGTAAAGAAAGCAGCAGCATCTTTATTCAGCAGTCGAGATTGTCTGATTCTTTTCTGCCTATGAAATAAAGTCCATTAGTAAAACTTTTATTTAGAACGGCCATTTGTCTGGGCTAGATCAAGACCAGGTTGCTGCAGAAGGCAATCACAATTGCTTAATCTAAGGACAGTTATTGAATTCAACACCTGAAACTTCTTGCAAAGAGAATAATATTAACCTAGAATACAGGGGGTTAGAAATACGGAAAAGAGTAATGCAAAGGTCATCACAAAGGAATAGACTGTTTCCCTCTCAGAACTAGTGTCTCCTGCTCTGCTGTTTCTTCCACTGGGTTTGTTATTTTACTTGTAACTTTGCTTTGCACTCTCCATTATTAGCTGTCTGCTGAAGTTTTCTTTTTCTATCATCTTTCTTCCCTACTTCACTGCCTTGTATTTTGACATTCTCTTGTTCACTCAGCATCTTTCTCTTTGATCTTACCATTTTCTTTTGCCTTCTGATCTCAGTCTTCTCTCCAGTGCAAACTAATCCTTTCATTATATAACCACTCCCCAATTTATATATCTCGTTTCCTATTCTCTCTCATTTCCTTCTCATACATTGGTTTTTAATGTTTTCTCCTCATTGTAACTTACCTTTTCCCTACTTTCCTCCCTGCTGCTCAGAGCTCTTTATATTTAGTGCTTTGACTTTAACCTTAGCTTGGGAAGAGGTTGCCCAAAACTTAGTAATTTTTACTTGCAAGTAAAAGTTTATCAGTTAATAGCTTGTTTTATTTAAGAACAAGATGCAAAAATATTTGGAAGCTTTCACATGTAATGAAAATGCAGATATTCTAGTAGGTATCATAATTTTATTAAATAATATGCTGCCTTCCTGCTTCTTTAAATGTTTAAAATCACTTCGCAACTCTTTCCACACAGTTCACAAGCAGAAAGCAATTGGGCAAAAATAGCAGTCATTAACTTTTGTAGATGCAGTAAGCACAGCAGGTAGTATATATGATTCAAATTCAAACCACCACTTCTCAGAAGCAAAGTCTGGATGGATTATGGTTTCTGCAGTAAGCAGAAGGAGTATTATCTGAATGCTTGCTAAAATAAAACGTAAGAACTGATCCTTATATTTTTATTAGGACGAGTAGACAAAACTAATTTAGGGCTCAGGCCTATTATGCTTAAAAGGAGGAAAAAATCCTTGATCAAAACCTAAGGAAAAAAAAAATCTAGATGAGTGAAATAAACTAAATGTTAACTAACACTATTCCAGACTAAAAGATGGAAAGTTGACCTTTGCGAATATATGGTAGATAATAGTCCTTAAAAGGTAATCTGAGGGAAATGGATTGCTTCCCTTTTCAGTATGCAGAAGTGCAGTATGTATTTATCCAATACCGTTTTTAACATGTTTGATGTCTCTTGGGGAAAAGGTACAGAGTTTATATATGTAACAGAACATTAAAAAGTATGCTATCGATTGGTCTTGCTGGCTGCACACTCTTTTTTGCTACGTTAATTACAACCACCTTCCTTTTCCATCTGCTTCATGAAGGTCAAAAGTTAAATTTCTGTCCAAACCTTGTAAGCAGTAAACAGAGCCCATCTGACACCCAAAAAATAATGTTCTGTGGAGATCAAGTCTGAGTCCCTCGTACAGCAGGCGTGACTAGAGTGCAGCTCACCAAAGCTGCTCCCAGGAGCCACGGGATTTTTGGCAGGAGTACAGTGACTCCACATAATCGCACATTCAGTGGTGACATTCTGAATCTCTTGGTGACCTCCAGGACACAGAAGCTACCAAGTTGCCCAAATTTGTTTCTTTCTTGGATGACAAAACCAAGCAGGTTTAACTGCATTTCATGTCCCTTGATCTCATGGAATCTCTATATTAGAAAATTCAAAAGCAACCACCAATGGTAATGTGTATTCACTGAGAAAGTAATCATGGAAATGTTAACGAGAGAGTAAGGACAGGCTGGACTGCAGGCACAGGCACTTGGAGGCTTCATGGGGTCTGTGAGCTCCTCCTGTCCCTACCCATAGGGAGAATGCTGTTGTCTGTGATACTGCTTCAGGTAATCAAAAGATTGTCTATTAGCCTGGCCCAAAATAGAATGTGAGAAAGGGAGGGTTATCTTAAGAGTATCCAAAGAGTTAAAAAATGTGTTTATTATCAGTCTTTTAAAATGTTCCCGCTTACAAGTCCTTTGTAGTGTCCTCTGTTACACCTGAAGAGTTGCAGGTTTCAGTCTCCAGCTTTGCAGACAGCTTTCACCAAAAAAAAGAAAAATCCCGATTGACTTTAATTGGTTGCAGTCTCAACAAAAGGTCAAGGATTAAAGGTGGAAAAACAAGAACTAATCCTCTGCTTGCAAAGATGCTCTGGCTAGCTGTGGGAGGAAGGATGGCAGAGAAGCACTGGGAGAAAGGTCACTTGGCCTTATCCCACACCTGCAGAAATAACTGTTCCAAGGAAAAGGCTAAAGGGCATCCATGTGCAAGGATCTTAAGCCTTCACCTTTCATGTGTACTGTGTTTCCCTTACTGATTTTTTAGAAATAATTATCACCACACCATTAGCTATGGCATTATATGGAGGCCTTCACCAAGTCAAACCTTTCCATATATATCAAGCAGGATAATATTTCAAAGTCAAAAGGAAAAATGCATTAGGCAACATGATGGCAACTGTAACCCTTCTGGATATATTGCACCATAAATACTAGGAACCACTACAGTAGAGCTTTTATCAAATCCTGGGCCTGAATGTAAGAGACTGTGGCTTCCACAAATCAGAAAAATGATACAATAAATCACTCTTCCTGATGTCATATTATTCCGAGCTGGCATCCCTAAAGAACACAGGATGGTCAATAGTTGGTATGACAAATGGGCCAGCCACTACAGTAGCTTTGAGACATACACTCATCTCAGGTTAATCTATGTAAAGGGAATAAAATACCCAACTCTTTGATACAGTTATTCAAAGCTCCTGTTTGGCAGAGTACTAAAATATATATGGCTAATTTGGAATTCAGATTGCCTTCAACAGCAGCCTTTCTGTGCTTAAAAGTAGGCATGTATTTAACTGCCTTACAGAAATGGAACCTAGAAGGGAAAATGGGCTAATAAAGATTTAGAAGCCCAAGATGACAGACTGACCAATTTTAAATTCAGACAAGGATAGTGCTTTTTGTGTTATAAGGAGGAAGGCACATATTGTTCATGTTTGCTACTTTGTAAGCAATCATACTTGCTCTGTTGGCACTGCTGTCCTGTAATTATTTCCCTTATCCAATTAAGGCTGCAGCTAAAATTCCCCTCATAAATCTTTCTCCCCCAAACAATTCAATTGTTCTTACTTACCTCCACTGCAATTAGCTGAGCATGCACTTCAAGAGCCCCTTTCTTCCCCACATTCAAATGTGGTCATGTGTTGACTTCAAAATTAATTTTCAAACGAAATGTACTTTACTGGCTCCTCAGCTTCCATGAACGGGGTAGGACAGGATATGAACCTGTTTGACGAAGCCTTTGTGTAACCAGGGGACAGAACAGCAGCAATGCGTTTAAGGGTAGCCCAGAGAGAGAGTTGACACAGACTTCTGTGTGAGCATTGTGTAGCTATGGCTAGCTGACTCCCTCACAGCCAAAGGTGAAGTTATTATGGAAGAAGGCTTAGAGATGGGTGATGTAGGCTACATGTATGTACATGTATGTTGCCTGAAACAAAATGACCTCTGCATATGTGTAGGCTGTTATTAAAAGTTTGGCCTGCAAGCTGAGAATCATCATCTTTATCCAACTACATCTAAATTCATACCAGCTGTTATACTACAGACCTACCACTTTTCAAATTGCTGGAATAATATAAAAAATGGGGTCCAAAAAATACTAAATGTAATCTGTTATTTTGGTGCAAAACTAAAAAAAGAACAAGTCTGTAAGCATCATTTAGCATAATTTCCAAAGACAATGCATTTGGGAAGAAAAGATCTATACCGTGTATGAGCAGGATAGAAATAACTTTATGTGTTTTTTGATTTGAGCACTCAGAGCAATGGAGGATCCTGGGGGTGAGTTAGCTACAGGCTGCAACTTTTTCAGCAAAGCAGCAGTGTCAAAGACTGGAGTAAATGATGTGTACAAGAGGAACCTGTATAAAAGGGGGCCCAGGGAAACCACAGTTGACTTTGCTGGTGTGATTGGCAAGATTGCTTCGTACAGTTAGAATATGGAGCAGGAGAGTTAACACACTGTCTTTAGCTGTGGATCAAGACACTTTGCAACACAGGATGGGACAAAAAGGGACAAGCAGTTTTAAAAATGTTTGAGCAACAGTGCTGCACTATGGTGCTCCAGGACCTGAGTGGGCTTGCTTGCTGCTAATGCAGTCTGGCAAAGAAAGAACTGGATCTGCTAGTTAAAATTACTGCTAGCTCCAAAACTTAAATAATGAGACACCTAAAAATGACAAAGTCCACAGCTATGTTCATGCTGAAGAAAAATAAGAGACATCAATAGGGTGCAGCTCTGGAATAAATATGGGCATTGGGAAAATAAGTCTCTGAGAGATTTATAACCATCTTACAGGTCAGTCAAGGAATTCACTTTCCAGCCAAAGATTGACCTTAAATTTCAAATGTTGCATTGGTGTGTATACCTTGACCTTTTTCTTATCAAGGACAGCAGGGTTTGGGACTCTTTCCCAAAGCAAAGTTGTTAACAACACTTAACTCAGAAAAAAAAAAATTAAAAATGGGGAAAGATTTTGAAGAGCTAGAAGAAAACGGAGAGACATACTCCTCCCACCCCCCACCCCTCAAAAAAGGAGCCTAAATCCTTGCAACAAAGTGAGAACTGGAAATCTCAAGAAGAGGGGCTGCTGCCTTGCATATTAACTGGGTTTTTAGAAAGACTACCAATATGAGGGAAAAAAAAGTAAATTTTTTTGCACAAAATTTCGAGATTTTTAAATGTAGTTTCATTCCAATGAAATTTTAAATTCTGAAATTCTCAAAGAAAAGGAAGAAGTAAGGATATAGGACAGTGAGAAACTTAAGGAGATAGGGAAGAGGACTGACTGAATTTTTCCTGAAGTATACTTATGCCATCATTCCAGGTACTTCAGGTACCCCAAACTCATGAAGCAATGCTGTATAAGGCATTAATGCACAGCGCTTGAAATTGACAATTGCCTTTTTCTTGTTATGTCCTTTCTAGCATGTATATTATGTACAATCATTCCATTGACTAGTTGGGTGACTACTGTCTGGCTTAACTCAAACTACCACTGTAATGGCAGGTTTCACATTGCTCTCACATTGCAGGATCAGCCCCCATTCTCTGGCAACAGTCTTTGAATTACATATACACTACCTTAAAAATTAGAGCCCATAACTGGAAACGGTAAATACCACATTTCTTTAACCCTTTTACGTTTAAATTTGTTTTTATTCAGGACTTCTGTTAGTTTTTTCAAAACCCTTGGGCCCTAGTAAGCTGATAATCTGAGGATGGTTAAAAACAACAAGGAATTACAAAGTATTTCAGTTTATATAAACATCTTTTTCCCCCCCCTCTTGCCTCAATGTAACTGTATGCTAAAACTCTCCTGATCACTTATTACAAAATAATATTCTGTATTTTAAAAGCTGACAGAAAAATAAGCCAGTCTAAATAAATCAGATATTTCAGAGATAACATTTTGCAAGCAAAGTAGAAAGTTGTTTGAAACTTGTGATACTAATAACAAATGCTGTTTGTTGAACAAGCAATTACATATTTTCCCAGTGAAGCACTACTCAGAGCTGTTGCAGATTATTTTTAGTCCTCGCAGACCTTTGTATATTTATTACACCAAAAGGCAGTCAAGCAGTGACACCCAGTGGCTTCAGAATTCTCTCTTCATTTTCTATCATGGAGAAGTCTTGGGTTTATCTCATGATTTCAAATACAGTGTTACTCAAAACAAGTAAATAAAGTCCTGTTGAAGAGGACAGAATCCAGTAGTTATACATAGTAATCTGGACTTCTCTGCCTGACTAGGTAACTTTAGATGAAATGATTGAACTACCACTAATATAAATACTAGTCAGCTCCATGCATTCAGGGAGTTCCTCAAGAAATACATTGAAATACGCTCTGCAAATAAGCATTTAAGTTAACTTTGAACAATCAAGTGTACAAAATCTGTGCTTAAAATCCTTTACCTGTCTGAGAGAGGGAGAGAGAATTTTTAACCATTTTTAAAGCCTTTGAAATTCATGAATGGAAAAAGCAATGTAGATACAAAATTCTATTAATATTTATGACATCACTAAAAGTAAGTAAGAGGTGATATTAGTACTGGAAGTTAGGATGACAGCTTGACATTCTCGAAGTCATCTGGAACTTAAACTGCAAAGTAAACCAAAATTCTGCCAAAGCAAGTTCTCCTATCAAACCTGACTGAACTGTAATTTCCACAGAGGCGTACTTTGGAAATAAATTGTCTGCCTAGCCTAAGGAGTAAATATAAGAAGTCTCATTTGCAATTGCTGTGTGTTGGAGATAAACAAATATGACATTTTTCTTTTTTAAATCAATAGCCTTGATTTATCAAAGCAAGCAAAATGACTTAGTTCCATAATACTGATGACCGTAAGAACAAACTGTCGGATCACTTATCCTTTTAAAAAATGGCCCAATAGCTCTTCTCGGGGAATGTCTCTGCCTAGGAATTGTATGAAGCATTTGTACCTTGTAGAAGCTTCAGAAGAGGAATCCTAGCAGACTTCTTTTTTGCTTTGCTGAGATGCTTCTCTACCAGTTCAGTGTACGGAAATGAATAGAGCATGGAGCTACAGTATACTGGTTTCAGCATATAAGCTATATGATCTAATACAGGTTTTATTGTCTGAGCTCAGGAAGAAGATAAGGAAGATCACGTCCATTACACTCACACATCTCAGCATTATCTTAGGTTTTCATTAACTGCCAAGTGCAGAAGATGATGCAAGACAGGCATGCACTACACCATTCCTGAAAACATCAATCCATGCCTATTCCAGAGAAAATCCTGTGAACAGCAATCATGTCCCATCATCTCTATTCCCACAGCAATAGGAGGGAGTAGTTGCATTTCCTTAGAAATTCATAACGATTCCCAAGCCAAGGTGATAAGAATGAACACGCTATTAAAGTCTTTCCCAGGACATCTCTCTCCCTTCTTCTTCTTTAAAAAAAAAAAGGGGGGAGGCAGCAAAAACGTTTGTCCTTAGAGCTAGAGAACAGAACAAGTGTGAGCCTCAGATTGAAAAGAAACCCTGCCACCTCCAGGCCCCAAGCACCTCCCTCAGTGGCCCCCAACAGACTTCTCCAGCACCACAGCTCAAAGAGCACCAGATCCTCTCTTCCCCTCTCTCTCAGGGCTCTGTCCAAAGGAGATGGCACCTCTCCACACTCCAGGGACAGAGCCAGGAGACAGGGAAGAACAGTCCACGCAACACTTGGCAATCAGCAATTCTTTTATAGAGTGCTGGTAGACCTTGTGCAGGGTGGCTTGGGCCTCCCTTTTCTGCCTCCAGGCTCTCTGGGTGCTTCAGCCCCTCTCAGCCACTATCAAGAGTGGGGGGCTGTGCTACTTGCAGGGCACCAGCTAGGTAGGGGGTCATAGGGGATCACTGAGGACCCCTGACCCTCCTGGAATGTTGTTGCCACAGTCTCATTGAGGAGACCCCAGGCACAGGATGAAGATCAAGCTGGAGCCCAGGGTTCGTGACGGGTGGTGTAGAATGGTCCTTGTTCCCAAGGTACAACAGAGGGCACAGGGGAGCAATCCTCAGGAAAGGAGCCCTCAGGAGCCCTGAACCTCCTCCTTCTCTCACAGTAGGACATCTTTCAGGTCACAGAACCCCCAGTTTCCAAACCAGCATAGTTGGCCACATGCATCCTCTACCATAGTGGCCTCCCAATGTCATGAGACACCTCATTCTTCATCCTGCTGACTACACCAATTTTGTGCTGCTAGCTCTCTCAGCAACATGCCATCAGCATACCTTCATCTTTTTGCTCTTTTTCATCTCAAATCATCAACCACAAGAGCCAAAGGGGAACCACACTACCAAGACAATTCAACAAGCCACCTCCAACAGAAACTCTCTTCTGACTGATTGATATATCTCTGGCCTTACCCACCACCCCAACTATGATCACCTGGGGGCAGGCAGGGCCTCACACAGGTGGGCCGGGTTCTGCCTCTGGGGCCTGAAACCACTTGGGGAACAAAACACACTGCTGGGTTGGGACTTATCCATGACCTATGCAACTCGGAGCCCACAGCCCAGGCCCCAGCACTTCACTTACTCATTTCTGTTCTGGGCTCTATAAATATCTTGGCAGCTGGCCCACAATTTACTGAGCTTTGAGGCCCTTGAATGCCAAGGATGCTTTGTAGCAAGAGGTCCCAAAGAAGCAAGGCAAGTAGCTGCCCACCTTTGCATGAGAGAGCAGAGACATGGCTGCAGGAACTGTGGAGAAGGTGGTGTGATCCTCCCTCCTTGTAGTCTCCGACATGGTGGGCACTGTCAGCCGCATAGTAGTGATGGCCATCACTTCTGTGATGCTCAGATGTGGCATAGGTGTGCAGGGAGGTTGCAGAGTCTATGTTCTTGAGGGTATCCAAAGAGGACTGAACAAGGCCCTGAGCAACCTGATCTGGCTGGGGCTGCTCTGAGCAGGACCTTGGACCAGAGACCTCTAAAGACCTCTCCTAACCCTTGTGCTTCTGTGGTTCTTTGAATGTCAGCCTTCCTGCCTTACCCAAATTGGAGCCACCCACAGCCTTGTGGAAGGTGACCTCTGTCCTACCACCACCCAAGCCCTTACTCTTGGCTTCCCTTAAACCTCTTCAAACCTATTGCAGTGTCACAATAGCTGTATCTTTTTCTTCTCCCACTATATAAGGGCAAATTTAACATCTGAGGTACTGTGACAGTAAGAGCCAGCCATCCAATATTTTGCTCAAAATAAGCTGTTCTTACTGCAACACAGCTCATAGTTCCATCAGTATGTATCTTTGCAAAACTCATCACCAAAGAAATTTTTAAAATACATTAAAAATTTCTCTAGCTATTTACAGGGAGATGGATTAAAATGACAGGACAACACTGAAGAGAAAAATTGCAATGAGAATAGGTCTTGACTTGCTCAGGGGCTTGTAGCATAACAGCTTCACAATCAGAAGTGTCTCAGGCTAGAGAAACCATTTGCTGACTGTGCTCTTCTTACCCCTTTATTCGTAGCTAAATGTCAGAGGAGACCTAATTTTGTTTACATTACAAGGTTTTGGTAGCTGGCAGGGGCTGCAGGGCTGGCTTCTGTGGGAAGACACCAGAAGCTGCCCCCATGTTGGATGGTTCCAGCCAGATCCAAGATGGACCCCCACTGGCCAAAGCTAAGCCTATCAGCAATTTTGGTGGCACTCTGGGAGGCAATGGGAAGGAGTACTTGCATCTACTTAGAAATTCATAACAGCTCCCAAGCCAGAGGCCTGAAAATAAAACCAGGCTTTTTCCCAGGACAGCTGACTCCCTCTTCTTATTTATCTTCTTCAAAAAGTGGAGTGGAGTATTTGCTTTGGACAGCAGATGCTGATATGGCTTGTTTTATACTGAGGTGCCAGCTGTTCCTTATGTTCCAAAAACAATGCCAGACCTGCTGTTATGAGACTTTCTGTAGTGTCTTTTATCCGTTGGTAAGCTGTTCCAAGTGGGCAATTATTCCCACTGAAGTTTTTCCTCTTTTTAATAGCCACTTGTTTTTATGCCAGAGGCCGTTGCCGTTACCGTTACCTGGAGTGACGGGGTATTTGGAGCAATAAGCCATATGCCGTTCCATAAAGCAGAACATGAAGCAAAAAAGGGAGGAAGTATTTCTGTAACTGTAGCTATATTTTCACCCATATTAGTTCTACAAAGGTGGGGATTGTGGTGTGAACATTGCTTTTAGAGAAAATCAATTTGGCTTGGCAGAAGTGAAAGCTCTTTCCTGGGTACAGGAGTACACTCCCATCACAGTAATAAAACAAAACTTCTTGTGACCTTGGAAGAAAAACATCGTTTCCTTCCTCTCCACCTACATCTTCATGAAAACAAGCTCCGAGAAGCCTTCATACAGACATTTGATTGATCCCATCTTTCATTTCTAACCTGCCGCCCAGCCCAATCTCATTTATAACCAACACAGCCAATTTCTGTGGTGAGTTCAGTTCTCTAACAGTAAGAGCTTGGGACCCTTCACAATATCTGTACACGTATGATCCACAGCAACTGCCAAATACCTGGAACCTACCCCTCCAACCCTTACATGTATATTCACAGTCCAGTCACTCCATGAGTACATGCTCCATGAGTCAGGTCCTTACATAGATTTATGTGAAAATCTGCCAAAACAGAGGTTCCTAATTGTGTCTCTTTAGATGGAGTTCAAAACATTTTTATGGGTGCAGCTGTTTTAGGAAAGACAGTTTCTGTAGCACTTCGGATTCTCAAACTTGTTCCTACCAGACAATTCTTGATATTTTGGGAGTTTCCCAAGTGACTTTCTTTTCCTATTTCCACAACAAACAACTTTGTTTTCAAATGGAGAGAATGTATTTTCTCCAGGGATGGAACCATGGAAATATCAGCAGGGCGGACACTAATAATTCAGAAGTCAATATCGTTGGTGCGCATTTTTCTCTAACAGCTGGGCACAAACATAGGGTAAAAATGCTGATGTACCTGTTTATTTTAACAAAACACAGCCCAGCAATCATCTGATCCTGATCAGCACAGGTGCCTACTGGAAATGAATTGAACTACTGCTGGGACAAAGACAGCAAACAGACATCAAGTCCTGGAATTAGTAAGGTGTAACACCAGCTCTAATCATTTGAGCTTCTCCTGCTTAAACCCAGACTGCATTTAACCAGTTTCATTAAATGACTTCTCTCCTGAAGTTCTGACATGCAATGCTGTCACTGAAAAGACTCAACTAGCTAAAGATCCAGTTCAAGACTATTTATCTGAAGCTTTGTGATTGATAAAATATTCTCTATGTTTTCTTCAGTATAGCATCTCCTTGCTTCAAATGTGAATATTTGAGAAAGAATTGCTGTGTCATTTTAAAATATGACAAACATATGTAACATTAGGATGATCACTAGCAGCATCAATACTGGTTTCAAGTTAGCACACATTCAGACTTCCATAATGCGGGAGACCAGTGGACAACACGTACACGGACTAATGTAATCCAAGCATTGCCATTTATTTCTTGCAGACAGTCCTTTTTATCCCTAAGGTTACATATTGTGTACTTCATTTATTGGCTAAGCATATTACCAGCATACTGTCTATTGGTTAAGAGCTTTTGCATACTCCTGCTCATGGTTAGGACAACATCCCTATCTTGTGGTTGCATGTTCATCCTTGTACTTGTTTATCTCTCATTTTCCTGGGCACGGTTTCAAATCATCAAGGTCAAAAATATTATTGAGGCCTGCAGTCCAGCTGCAAACCTCCACACCATAAGAAGACAGTTACAACTTTCAATGTTTACCTTATTGCAAGTTTGCAAGAAAATGTCTCAAAACAATGCCAGCATGTGTTCTGGAAGGAGGCAAACCCCATTATTGTCAGGTAATTCACTATAACCCCTTTTCAACTTCACCTCCTTTCCATTGTTAATGTAAATCTTACCACTTTTTCAGTCAAACCCCATGTTCCTCTGGGCAGCAGTCTTCAGGAGTTTTGGGGTCTAGATGTATCCACACACCAACCCTTACCTGAACAACCTCTTGAAGCAACATAGTAAAAAAACCCCAAACAAACAGCTCTAATATTTAAGTAAAAGTATCTTACAGATGCTTTTTTATTTATATTATATAAAGAACTCATATTTGGCAAAGACATTTTTGATACAAGTTGAATTTTCTTCCTCAAGTAGTAAGGATTTTATTTCCTGCAAAACAGAAAAGCTGGACAGTAATATATATATATAGTTTACTGAGTGACACATCTACAACATGAGGAAAGGAATTTTTTTGACAGTTAAAATGATATTGTTTCAAATCTGTGTACATTCTCAGCTGGTTGGAGCAAGTGGCAATCGATCTTTGCTTAAAGACACACCTAAAGTGAACTCTATTAATGAGGATAATTGGCTCTCGCTGAGATGACCAAGATCCTAAGCTCTTTCTGAGCAGCAACCACAAGTCAATAGAATTGTGAAGCATTGGTGCAAGTTTGTTTGTTGGCAGATTGTTTAACAAATGAGTCAGTAGGTCATGCTTTTAAATTATGATTTCATCATCATCATAAGTCATAACTCAAATATAGTACACTACGACAGTGTAACCAGAAAACATGCAGACATGGCAAAGTGTACAACTAAGAGACAGGTTCACTGGACATCAGGATGCCCACAATTATCATTTCAAACTCTAGTAGAAGGAATCTACACCAAGGGAAAAATAAAAGATTTGGATAAAGGAAATGATATATTAATCTTTTCCAGTTCCTCCAGGTGAATGGTACTGCTGTCTCAACCAAAGCTCACTTGCCCCACCTTTAAACCTAAACAGGAATTCCTACACTTAAGTCATGTCCTTGTACCACCTGGGTGTCCCAAGAAGCAGTGCTGCTAAATGTTCTCAGCTGTGCACTGTGCCAGCCGTATTTACTTAGTTAATGGCTGTATTTCATCCAATTGCTGCCAAAGAAGAGGTTACAAAAAGGGAGCCCTGTTGCCTCTGGCTATAAAGAGCTTTCAGATGAAAGCCCTAATCCTTGCTATGACAAGCCTCTCAAATGAGTTCCTGTTGCCTTGTGTGCTGTGCTGAAGGAGGGTCAAGAAGAGCTTGGTTATCACAGAGCCTCCGATACTGAATGCAGACAGAGTTTGGGAAAAGACCACACAACTGTAAGTAGATTAAAAACCAAAGGAAAATGCAGAGTAAGAGAGGCTGCTCAGCACCCAAGAGTGAGACCTTTTAACTTCAGCATAAGGTTTCTGTGGTTTATGTGTCACAGCACGTGGTGAAAGCCCCCCAAGTAATCCGGAAAATCACAAGCTGCAGCATACTTGAGAAAGTGCAAACAGAAATAGGATATTCTGGAAAAACTTCTTTTGTTTTAGGAAAAAATTAGGTAGCCTACATCATAGTCAATACAGACTAATGGAAAAGGTCATCATTTAGAGCTAAAAAATCTCAATCTTTTATGCATAATATTATTTAAAGAAACAAAAAAAAGCTAGTTTCTTTTTTTATTTTTAACTTTCTTTTGGCTGGAAAAGATATAAGCTAGAAGGCCTGTTTGTTCCATCTGAATAGAAAGGAGAGGGGAAAAAAATCTAATTGAGAGAAAAAATAAGGTAGAGGGGTTGTTCAGAGTTTATACAAAGTGCTGAATCCTTGCTCTCAAGTATTTTATGGGCCTGAATTTCAGGTGGCTGTTCTCTGATGTTAGTTATCTAGAAAATGTTACACAGTAAAACTTAACAGCAATGACATTTACGGCACGATCTCTTCTGTGGATGGTGTTCCTTTTACCTGCTTTTTCTTAATCCAACCTTAAAATCTCTCAGATTAAGTATATCACGTAAGGAGTGGTTGTTTATAATATCTATTGCTGTTCTGTAATTGCCTTTGCTCTTTCTAGTGAAAAATGGCCATGTATGTCTAATGACAGCTCATTTACAAATTTGCCTCCACATTCTTTTCACTTCTGGCATTTCTGGTCTCTCTTTTGAAATTTCTTTCATTAATCATTCCGAAACATAACTACCTGTGCCAGTTTTTAAAAAAAAGTTTCTAATGCCTTGTATTCTTTAATTGGCTATGTTATAAAATCAAGGGGACTTAAAAAAAAAAAAGAGAAAAAAGAGTTTATATAAACAGCTTCATATTTTTAGAGCACAGGGTCAAGAAGATCAGCTTTTAATTAGAAACAGATTAGACTTTGATCACTCCTGCAGAGCTCTCCAGCACTGACCAAAGGTAATCCTTCCAGGCTTTAGAGTGAGCATAGTTGGGAGATCTTCCCAGTGACTTTGCATTTAAAATTGAAGGTCAGAATGTCAAAGCAGCACACTAAAGGTGGAAAGACTTAGATCCTACCAGAGTATGGACACAAATGATGTGCTGCTGGGGAACACAAAAGAAGAGCAGTCTGAACTACAAATCAAATGCTGAAGTGCTCCTAAGCTCTCAAGATCAGTTCATTGATTTATGGTAATGTATGAATGTGTCTGTTTCATCAAAACTTGTATAGAAACAGGTAGTATTACAGCTAGTACACAAGGAATAGAAGTAATAATCTTTGCTTCTGGAGGTTTTGATCACATAAACTAATGATAGCTTCAAAATGCAATAGAAAGGGTCATAGCATTTGATATATATTGTATATATATCTGTCATCTGTCTTAATAGCCTTTGAGGTGTTTCTACAATGAACTGGTCTAAATTGCTATATCCATATGCATCTTTGCAGTTTAGTTTTGTTTCAAAAATTTAAAGCTGCCAAAAAAGACAACAAAAAAGACGTCTTAAGGACAGAAGGATGCATGTTTATTTGCAAGAGAGGCATCAAAATTTAGTGAAGAATATTTTCAAAACTACTATTTAAGTGACATGATTAAAAGAGAGTGAAACTGCAGTGGCAAAGGTATCCCTGCAAGAAATTCAAAGTGATGAGATAGAACACAAAGATTTCTCACTATGATTAAGAGTGAAAATAAAATAGCAAAACTTTTGAGAAAGCTGTTTATGAAAGCACAGTTCTTTGTGCTTTATTTACTTCATTATGCTTTAAGTCTCTCTGAACGTTTAAACATTCTTTGTGCACATCACTTAATATTGCTTACTGTGAAATCTTACTGAAGTTTTCTTCAAAGAAGTGCAGCCCAGTGAACAAGTCAGCAGACCCAAGTTCTGTACACAGCTCTGGGGCAACTCAGTTGAAAACTATTTTTCTTATTCTACTTAAACTTTTTGGGGATACCTTGCCCTATAGAAGTACCATAGGTATATGGAATTTAATGGGATTATCTGATTCGTTGCTGGTAAATGATGTAGTATCTTATTCAGCTCTAACTGAAGCACATAGTGCATGGATAGCACAAGTGGGCAGAGGCTGTGGTGGTTGCCATAACCCTCTGAACATCTTCCACAAGACAGGCAGTCAGAAATACATAGGAAAGCACTGGCCTTGTGGGAAGCTCGGAATATGAGCTGGGAATAGACAGTTGATGTATTGAATACTGAGCTTTCCCAGAGGAAGCTTTTTTGGGGAAAAAGGAAAGTGGAAATGGAAACATACTGATTTCTAAGAAAACTCTTTCTAGAGGTACAAATATATATAATTTAAACTTTAAACATAATATTTTCCTACGTTATTTGACTGAATACAGTGAAACTTGGAAAAACTGAATTGAGACTAAAAATTTCTAACTCCACAGAAGCCAGATGGTCTAATTAGTAAGAACTTTATTTTCAAGAATTTCTTAAACCTAATTTTCTAGGAAAAGAGGAGAAAACCTAACAGAGTACATGCACTGAATTCCAAATTAGTTTTTCAATAAACTTTATAGGACAGCTCTGGAAGGGTAGAGAGATGAGCTGGATTTCGTCACTTATGCAGCTGTAAGTCAACACCTGTCCCTGGTCTCTTGTTCAAACTGCTGTGCAATGACTGGCCTTCCACTGGCTCTTTCTGCTTCGAGTTTATATTTTTGAGAAGTTTTTCCTGGCCTTCCCTCCACTGCAGCACCAGTAAAGCCGGGTGCGGGGGCAGGGGACTGTCACTAGAGGGTGCTGCGCATCCGGAGTTTTAGGGAATTTTCTTGCCTCCGAAGTAACTGATGGGCAGCTCTCCGGGTTGCGGTGTGTCTAACGCAGTGTGCTGCTGTTGTGGTTCTGAACTTTCCTGCTAGTTGTTGGGTATGTCTGATAACTGATAAGAGAAGTACAAGACGTTGGGAAATGACTAGGAGATACCTCTGCCTAGAGTTTCACTGGAGATGCTGTGTGTGATTGTTTTTTGTTTGTTGAGCTATTTTCTTGCTCAACTCTGCTTAAGTATGTGTCTGCCTGTGGCATCTTCTGGCTTTTGTCTTTAAGACATGTATGGTTCCATTTTCTAAAATTCATTTTTCTAAGTAATTGAAACATAAATGAGTTGATATTTTTAATTAGATAGGTTTATACTTTCTTCCAACGATCTTTTTAAATAACTTTTGCACATGCCTAGCCCAGCTGGGATTTCTGGTAATGTGCAATGGGTGGGCAAAGCAAAAGCTTGTGCTTGTCATAATGATCTATACCTGTAAGTTTATATGAACACCCATAGGCACTTTATAACAAAAGATACTGTATTTTTAAAACATGAGATTGTGAGGTGTGATACTGTGAAACAAAATAAATATGCAGCTAGGAAAAACACCTAAACCCCGGTGTTAGCTTATGCCTTTTCTGTCACCATTTAAAGCAAGTATTTGCTCTTTCAAGCAGATGTTGGCAGCAGTATGGCCATGGCCTGTGCAGCACCCTGTTACAAGGTGCTCAAGGCAGCTCTGAGCAAGTTGTGACCGAACAGTGTAGGAGCTCCTGTTGAGCCATCTAGGGGAAAGTTAATGTAGCTCCCTATGTCTGGGATGAACTTGGCCTCTAGTGAGATTTGACACTTGGCTGCAGAGAGTTATATTTTGGGAAACAACTAATTGTCACACTTCACGAGAAGTGTTGGTACTCAGGCTGCCACAGCTGCTGTCTTCCTTTCATTTTTAGGTTAACTCCTCCAATCTTAGAGAGGTGTCTGATTTGGGAAGACTTCAGCATCCAGTTATCTCAGAGCTTTTGTAACCACTTATGGAATAAGAGTGTGTCGTTATCACAGGACCCATTAGGAAGTTGGGCAAGGGTTTCAGTTCTTCTGTTGTGATTATCCTAACCAAGAAACAGAAGGGACAGGCATGCCAAATTCTCATTTGAGAGGATACCTTTTCTACCCTCCAGTCCCCTGAAACAGAGTGGAGAATCTGTGTCTGTTCCTTTCAAATCCGCAAAGCTTTTCAGGGAAATTTAAATGTCAGTATACAGAGTTGTGAAAGCATCTGACCTAGAAGACTAGCAGTGTTGAATTCACAGATTAAACACATTACTGGAGGGAGGCAAGGTTGGATATGTGGGCTTGCTGGGTGCATTATCCCTAAGCTACCACACTGCATCACTAGCTGAGAGATTTGGTAACTTCGTGCCAACCGGTGCAGTGGGATTCCCAAGGCTCCGTGCTGAGCCAAAGCTTGGTTCCCTGCTTTGCACTAAACCGCTCTGGGGTGTGCTGTGGCTGTTGGGTGTTAGAAGAGAAAATACTGGGTTTTCTCTAGCTCTTTTCTTTTTGGGTATGTTATTTTCTAAAAACTCAAGTTGGCTGGAGAACCGTGCTGGGAAAATGCCGCTTGCAGTAGAGTCAGAGTAGTTATATTTACCTCTAATATATAAAATGGGCATTTATCCAGCATATTTTATTTATCTGGTATTTTACAGTTAATTAGTTCTAATACAAAATAAAGGGAGATACTTTTCAACAGGGCACAGATTCTTCCCAGAGACTAACATTCTGCATGTCTGTGGCGTACACTCACATGCTGTGAGATATCTGACCTCTTCCTTTCAACAGTAAAGGTCAGAAGATGTTTGCATACTTCCTCCCCTTCGACTCCAAGTCTGAAGTTGCTGCTTTACAGTGATTGCTGTATCCTGTTTCCATTAGATCTGTGACACATAAAGCAGCCAGGTGATGACCTTGAATCACAACAGATGTCATAGCACCAAATATTTGCTTCCAGTAATATTTAGCACTCACTGTTTACCCTAAGATAGCAGGTAAACTTTTCTTATGGTAGTTTTCATTTAGAACTTGGCTTACAAGAAGCTCCATTTAAACCTCATCTGATGCAAAGAATTAAGCTTTGGTGAGGCTGCAGATGAAGTGAATGCATTTTTGGTGCCAGCTTTGACAGGATCCACATACCAAATCCTCCTATGTCCTCATGCCTTGAAGGGGAAAAAGATTCAGGTGCTTGGTTAAGACTCACCTTTGAAGAATCACTTCAGAAAAGTCAATTTGGTTTGCTCTTGCAATGTGAATTCTGAGGACAGATTATCATCTATAAAAGATCTAATGGTTTAGGATCTGAACACTTGGGCAAAACTTAATCAAGGAGGAGAAGTGGGAGCTGCTCATGGTGTGTAGGGTTTTGGTATTTCCTTTTGAGTGTCCTGTGGTAGGAACTCAGAGTTGCTGAGATTCAGGACCCATCTTTTCAGAGGGGTTGGGTTTTTTTTTCCTCATGAGTGCATGCATGAAGTAGCTGTGCTGCTAGCTCTCTTCTTCATCAGGCCAACACCAAACTCATCCCCCAGCAACATCCCCCTCATCCTTTATTCTTCATCTGTTTGCTCTTTTCTGTCTAGAATCAGCCAAGGGGAAACACACCACAGAGAGACCTTAGCAAGATGTCCCCAGCAGGAACTCTCTTCGAACTGATCAGCTTCTTGTTTTCTTCTCTCACATTGGTCAGTTCCTGGTTGATATAGCCCTAACCTCTCCCACCACCCCAACCATGATCACCTGGGGGCAGGCAGGGCCTCACACAGCTGGGCCAGGTTCTGCCTCAGGGGCCTTGGGGAACCACTTAAGGAACAAAATATGCTGCTGGGTTGGGACCCTTCCACAGGTCAACTCCAACGCAGGGCCCACAGCCCAGGCCCCAGCACTTCAGTAGCTAAATATTTTTTTCCTTGGACTTGGGATGGACGGTATATGTGAACTACCTCTGCAGTTTGGGATGGTATTCGCATTTGGCAACAAGGAAATAAACCGAGGTTAAGGAATAACTTAAGGAAAAGTCTCTGATTTTTACAGCTGAAAGTGTTGTCAGAAAATCTTTGCTTAGGATTAGAGTTTTTTACAATTATTGATCTTTTTGTAAATTTTGTCTTGAGCACTTGATGATCTTGTCAATGAAACTTTACCAGTCATGTTTTTTCATTACTCAGCATAATACTGTTCTTGTCTAATGAAAATTTTCTCTTTAAAAAAGGGCTTTTAAGTCATAGTCCTCAGATCTTGTTCAATCCTAATTTATTTTAACTGATTTCCCACAAAATAAGTCCTTTTTTACTAAGAAAATAAAACTTGGGGAAAGTGACTTTCCTCAAAACTGTCTATAATGTTAAAGTTGTCAGTAATCTGTAAAAATTTTAACAAAACAACATTATAGTTGCTAAAACATCACAACTGAAAGAGTGTCATCCAAAGTTTGAAAACCTGAACTATTGTCCTGTAGGCCAGGTCAGTCGTTTTGCTCCTATAGCACACCTGCTTCTGCTCTTTGGCTTCATTTCTCATACCCAAAGACAGCCAGTATTTCTGGTTGTTAGAGTACTTGCAGAGAGTCACAAGGAATGGGTCTAAATCCTACTACAACTGACTTAGAGAAGTGTCAAACCTATTTTTGTTTGCCCTGACAGGTATTTTTGGGAAGGCTTTGCTTTGTATTGGAGCCTGATAAGAAACTGTGTCATAACCACGGTCAGAATTACAAAACCTTACAAAAAATCTTCCCTTTCAAAAAACTGATACTATCTCACCTAGGAAAAAGAAAATGAAGAAAATTGACCAAATGTTTTTGTGAGCACTGTAAGCTCAGACACTAACTTTCTTCCATGAGTTTCAGTGTATTTTTATATTCTTCGGTTACTATGTTAGGACTTCACAAATATCCAGTTCAGAATAAAATTAAACATCTCCTGTGCATTTTCTTCTGCTCTGGTACCTGGCCAAAACAACAAAATCTGAAGTATTCACTGGTGTCTGTGTCAGGAATTCAGGATAGTGACAGATGTTTCAAGAATAGTGATAATTTCAAGAATTACCTTTATTTCTTAAGTACTTTGAGTAGTTGGCATTTTCATGATACTTTATGACAGCACTTTACGTTACTGATCTCCTTTGGCACAACATGCTGCAATTCCTTAATTATTTTTAATCTCTTTTTAATGCCATTAGTGCAACTATCATGTTCTCTACTGCCAGTGGAAGCACCAAGCTTAAAATAGTGTAGCCTGCCACTACCTTCTGTCTATTTTATCATCTATTCTTTTTGTGGGCCTCTAAAAATTGGGACAGGAAAGTGTCACAGACCCTGGCTGTCAGTTAGCATGGGAACAGGCCAGTTGCTCATCACAGTTACAGTGAATGAAATAAGCTGTGCCTTGTACAATGTCATCTGCTCTGCTAGTGATTCATTTTGCAGCTGTACTCTCCGAAGTCTGGCAATTATTCCCATGCATATGAGGCAGATAAATATTTTTGTTCCACTGTGTAGATGCTTTAACTTCTAACTTAATCAAAAGTGAGACATAACAAGTTTTACCAGTTTCCAGGGAAAAAAAAATGCAGTTAATTTTTTTTTTTTCAACATGGTTTAGACTTGTCATTTCAGGTATTCATTATCTATGAGAACAGGCTCATGGGGGCTCGGAGTTGACCAAACTTCATTAATTTCTTTTACAGAATATACTTGGACATATCAGTGAAAGATGTTTTCATGGTTGTTTTGTTTTATTTTTTTAATGACAGCTGCTGCTTTCTTGGGTTTTTGGGTTGGGGCTGCTGTATTTTTGTGGTTGGTTGGTTGTTTTAAAATTGCAATATTTACAAGAATGGTAGAGCTGGGAAGTTTTGGAGCATCACCAAATCACTCAGCCTCAGGATCAATAATATCCTAATCAGTATCTCTCAAGAGTAGGTGGCTGGTCAAAATTGAATCCGCTCTGTCACCTCTGTTGGCTTGGCACCATGCAAATAAAGAAAAACAGTTACTGTAGGTTAATGATACGGTAATTCTACATCAGAAGACCAAATAACAATAGCAAAAGTAAAGAATCATCTCAGAGCATTTTATTTCAGAACAAAGAGACTTCAGCCTATCTTCTGCTGCACCTGTAAGCTTTTTTAGTTTTCTTCTTCAGGGTAAGGTTGAATAGTAGGAAGGAGCTGAGTCAAATTAGACTGTGGTGTTCTACCCATGTGTGCTCTGGCTTTCACAGTGTGCTAGGCTTTGGTCCAAGCTGAACCCTAGGTAAAGGGTGGCAAACTGAAGAGGAGAGAAAGTGTGGGAGTGTCTCAGCAGACTTTGGACTGGGGAAGGACTTGCTTTGGCTGTTCTAGTTCTGTGGAACTTCTCTGAAATGGAAGGATC
>VYZX01014177.1:0-31388 GCA_013401335.1 Brachypteracias leptosomus | reverse complement strand
TTACACTTGCATTCATTCCTGACAGCACATAACAGCAAGCAAAAAGCCATGAAAATTAGCTTCTTTCATAAAATTAAACTTGTGAATTCATCTCCTCCCAGATATCCAAAGCATGATAGTGTGGTGTTGATCACTTTGTTGTCCTGTGAAAAGATGTCTTTGTTCTTCATAGTGGTCTGGAAGCCAAAGGTTAAAGGCTGAATTCTTCCTGTGCTTTTTCTCAGACTGAATCTCACCCAAGAGATCAACCAGATCCAGGCTCTCTTTTAAGCCCTTGCAAAAAAGGATGAGCTCTACATGGGAATATGTGAGAAAAGCCATGAGATAAATGATTGATGGGAGAAGTATGAGGGAGAAAGATTGTTTTTAACATCTATTTCATTCTGACACACAAAATGCCTAGTTCATTTAAGTTTCTTTTTTTGATGTAATACCAGGTAACAGAGGGAAAATAGTGCAGTCGGTCTGAAAATGTTATCAAACTTTCTTGCAAGTGTGTCCAGAGTACAATGTCTCCTCTTCAGTGCTACTCTGGACCCCTACTGAAAAGCCCTGGGTTTTGAAGTTTTGTGCACCATCTTGTTTATCAGAATAAGATCCTTTTTTCTGTTGTTTCCTACTGGAGTGGCACCTATGCCACTTAAATATATTAGAAATTTTATGCTTCTCTTTTCACTGAAAGTAGGATATAATGCTGGGGGTCAGTCACCATCTTTTGATTCCAGCCTTTCTGCTATCTTTGGACTTGACTGTCACACTGTCAAGGGTTAGGGCTGGGTTGGCCACTAGACAAATGACAGATGCTCTCTATTAACCCCTCTCTGTTCCCAAAGGGGAAGAGAAAGGGAGTAAGAGAGAGAGAGACTTAATGGATTGGAAAAGAAAACTAAACCAGCTTTAATTAAAATAACAAAATGAAATACATATAAAATCAATATCAACCCCACCCCCGATGGCAGTTATGTCTCTGTCACCACTGATGCTGTGGAGCAGGCACTGAGGAAGTCCTAGGCTGGGCTCAGCAGCAGATGAGAAACAGATTCAGGAGCTGGATTCTAGAATTGGATTCAGGAACACACAGATTGGGATCAAAGACAGAATGGACAGAGTCCGCCTCAGATGCTGGCCCTTGAAGAGAGGCTGACCCTTGTGATCCCTCAGCTTTATACTGAATGTGATGTATATGGGATGGAATCCCTCGTTGGCCAGTTCAGGGTCACCTGTCCTGGCTGCTTCTCCCCACAGGTGCAGCCTTTCACTTTCTCCAACCCTGATGTGGTACACAAGATCTAGCAGTGACCTTGGTTCTATAGGAGCAAGTACAAGCAAGAGCCTTTCTGCACACCAGTCCTTGGTAGTAACTGTAAACATCAAGTGTTACCACTTCTAGCAGCAGACACTGTCTGCAAAAAATACGCCATTACACTGAGAGTGCAGTTATTTAGAGGAGACCTAGTTGAAATGTAAAATCACCAAATGGAATTAGTTCTGTTCTAACTCAAACCAGGGCACACACTCAGCCTTCCTAGAAGAGAATGTGTATCTAGGCAAAAGATGTGCAGGTACTTAAAAGTACAAGATTTTAATTTAGAACTAAGCTAATGTTTGAATTTGTATAAGCTGTCTGTGCTGTGCGTGTCTTCCAGTCTCTATTTCAGGTAATAGCAAGTGATATTTGAAGGTGAAACTTTGCATCTTAGTATTTATTAGGTAACTTTTTTGCGCTAAGTCCATCTATTTGTATTGCTGTGCAGTCTCAGGCTTGGGCCAAAATAATAAATCTGTCTCATACTCTGAAAACATCTTAAGTGTGTTGTTGCTGGAAGTGGTCCTTGGGTTAGTCTTGTACTGAAGGCACTCTGATTTTCTGCCCATATGACTTTCTGGTCAACAAACCATCTTGAAATCAAATAAAACCTCTTCTAGAATGCTCAAAATGCATTTAGGGGAAAGGATTTTTACTATCCCAGAAACAGGACACTTGCCAACTGCATCTACTTGCAGCTGCTCTGTACTTTTTATACAGCATTTTCTGAAAATGGCATATTAGGTTGTGTAGGGCTATGCATTCTTACTCAAGTTCTGATTTTCAGAGCCAAAGTAAATGATTATGGTGAGATTTAGAGTACTGAGTTAGCAAGTAGAGTACTCTAACACTCCCATCAGACAGTAATGCAGCCCCTTTGTATTAAGCTTAGAGCTGGAATTACAAAAATAATTGTAATTAAAAGGACAGTTTGTAATAGATAATATTTTATATCATAAGATTATCCTTTGCCCTGTGAAGTTATATCTTGTAGGCAGCACAACTGCATTGAAGCAGCTGCCCATAGCTGAAACTGTGAAACAGTTTTTATTGATGGGGTTAGCCCTGTTTTAAGAAAAAGTACATATGTCCATATATTTTTTTTAAAAGCATACTTTCATATGTAAATATTTGTCTCATCTGTCATAGCACTCCCAGAAGTCTAATTGTGAAGTTTTTAGATGAATTTAAATTCATTATTTAGCACATACCAACACTGTTGTCATCTACGCTTGAGCCAAATGCTGAGGTGCTGCAGCCTCATGACTTTCTGAAAACTGAATCTCTAACAAGGTTCCCAGTTTCACTTTTTCTTAATGTGCCCTGTTATTACAGAGCAAGAGAGTAGAAGGCACTGTGAGATCAGAAAGCATCCAAATAACAGATAGTTATCCAGGGCAACAGTGACTTCTTGTTAGCACTTAAAAATAGTAGTAAGGATGATCACAGGACAAAGTGAGAGGCACCATTTGTGCTGCTCTTCAATGTTAAGCTCATTAGTTCATATTGATTAAAAATATATAGTTGGGGTTTTTGTTTTGGGGATCTTCTGGTAGGGGTATTTTTGATAAACGTGACAGTTTGTCTGAAAAGTCTCAGCAAGTAGGAAGACTGAGATGATTATTGAACTCCTGGGGAAACAGAGACCAAAACTTTACACTGAGTCTTGTGAAAAGTAAAAATAGATTTTCCTTGAATTTTAGGGTGGAATGTCTTTCTTTTTTTTTTCTTTTAGCTTCTCAGGATAGCAGTGTTGGGGCACACCTGGCATCATAAGCCTGTGCTGTGTACACATTACAGTAAACAAGCTAGCTCGATGCCTGACAACAGCCTGATGTTTCTTCTTAGGTAACTGAATCTGCACCTCTTCCATTGTCCTACAGTGTGAGTGAGAACAGTTTCACAGTTGCAGCTATCCAGATATCTGCACTAGTTCTGAATTAAGCTTTTTCCACCATTGCTATACACAGAAGTGTCGGAAGACACAGTATGAAATACATCCTGGGGATGTTTCTGGTTTTTAGCACTACTTTTCTATGAAACAACTTTTATGTAGATAGCCTTTCAGGCTGTCAAACTTGGTTTTGAATTATGAGCTTTTAATGTTTACTTTTTTTTTTAACTAATGAATTAAATGTTATAGGAAAGCAAGTAAAGTTTTCCTCCTTAGGTCAGGAAAAACATATTGCAGACTTACCAATGTGCTGTCCAGACAGGTGGGTAGATAATGTGTTGAGCAGGTTTGTCAACTTTATTAGAAGTCATGAGTTTCCTAACTCCAGTTGTAAGTTTCTGTATGCTGTAATTTTCTGTTGTACTTTTATAAGCCTTGGGGCAAGGTGGTGTGTGAGGACAAATACTGCTTTGTGTCCTTGCTGATGCCTGTCATTTTATTAACTAGCAGTGTTTAATCAATCTTGGCTTGAAGGACAGACACTGGTCAGGTGATGTTGTCAAACATGCGAAGAGTCCTTGGAGAAAAGGGGAAGAAAATGGCAGATTCTTTGTTATTCTCTCCTGCCAACAGATATAGAAAAAAATGCAAGGGATAAAACACAAGTGAAAGTGTTGAGCACCTTTTCTATCATCCCTTGTTCGACAGATGTTTAAAAAAAGTCCATTACCTATTGATCACTTGTGCTATATGCTTTATTTCCTTTTGAAATTAAGACTTTATCTTGTAGCTTCAGAAGAGACCAGAGATTTGTTTTCAATATCCCTGTCGAAGCAATGTTGACTGCCAGCTAGTCTTCAGATATTTGGAGTTAAAACCAGAGAAGACAAAAGATTATGTGAACTCATGCCACTTCATGTTGGCTGCAAAGTATAAAAGGAGACAGGGAAGAGATTCAGAAGCAAGTTGTGAAAAAAAAATGTTTTAAAGATAGAAAATGGCCTGTAATGGACACCAAGGCAAATATCCTTTAAAAACAAGCAAACAGTTAAAAAGTACTGCTTTGGGGTATCACTTATCTAGTTACCTTAATATATGTTTTAGAAGAACCTCAGAGCTGTGATAAAATTGGACTCCAGATTTTATCAGTCAGAAGCTGAGTGCACCTGAGATCCTCACTTGCAGATGAGGGTCCCATTTGGGTCCCTGCCTGCTCTGCCTGCTCTCGCAGAGTGCCAGCAGTGCCAAGCAGTGGTGTTGGCAGCCTGGGATTTGTCTGCAAGGAGCTGCACTGAAAACATAACTGGACAGTTCTTGACAACAAATTAGATAATGTCTAATTGAAATTCAGGGAAGATAAGAGTGCACCTGTATGAGCTGTCAAAACTTCATGTGACAACTCTGTGGCCATTAAACAATGACACCAAGAGTTAACAATCTGCAGACTCCAAGTTCGCAGGTTAAAGGGTCTTTCACCTTTGGCTGTGGTGTTCCTTATTTTTTCCCCATTATTCAAGCAGCCTATGTTCTGACAGTGCTTAAATAACCAACTATTAAATCATAAACACAGGCTGTCATTTCAATAAGTCTTATTTAGAACAACTTTGTCTAGAGCCTCAAGATAAGTTTCCACTGAAATAAATATTCCCTTATTTCATAAAAACTTTCAATTTTAAAGGATAAGCAACTAGATCTGGGTTTAGATTGCACTAGTCAGAGCTAAGAGGGTAACTTATGAAGGCCACTTCTAGGAAGGGAAAGCTAACAAATTGAAGCTGAAATTGAAAAAGCAGTCAAAACTTTAAGGATAACTTTATTTGAGGTGCTTTGATTTTGATCCCAGATTGAGATGGTCTTAGGAAAATTGTACTATGAGAAAAATACCCTAGGAATGTTAAACTCCGGATGGTTAAGTAAATATGGAGATACACCAAGTCACGAGTTGATCTTGAAATGTCTGTAGATGAAGAGGATTTGGAATAAGCTGGAGAGGTGAGTGTTCACATAGCAGTAGGAAAGATCAGATTCAGATGAGAATAAAAGGCAAAACTAAGAATGAGATATGCATGAAATTGTATGGGCATAAGGCTGAAATATCATCCAAATTAAACAAAAAATCATGTTTACTTCTAGCTCAGTTATGTGGATGGTGAATTAGTTGGGCTAAAACAGTCTCGTTTATGCAGGATACCACCAAATAACCCATCATTGGTGTTACTTGTGTACCTATGGGGGGTTGTCATGCCTTGTCTTCATAGGACACAAGAAAAATCACAGTGAGTTCCTGTGGACACCAGTTAGCACTTCTGAAGGGACATAAGAAGTGGAAAAATATATTAGGAATACATATTTTACAAACTCAGATATTTCAGTGTGTCTTGAATTTCTTTTTACAGCTGGTCTATTTGATGTTTTTGTATAAACCAGCAGTCATAGAGAGGCAGAGAAATGGGGAAATATTATGCTTTTGTGTGGATTACATTATCTCACTTTATATTTGTTTGGCTTTTCTTGGCAAGAAATTTTCAAAAGAAATATAGTGATGTATGTAGGTGAGGCACTAACAATAACAAATATGCCTCCTGGATAGAAAACACAGACTTCCTTTGACAGCCCTCCAAGATTTATGCTATCAGCCATATTAGTAGTGTTCCAATTAAAGCAAAAAGCTACATTGCCTAGCACATTCACAGTTGTGGGATAAGGTCTCAAAGTTAGTCAGAAGTCTTCAGTGACTGCTGCTGCTCAGTGATCTGAGCAAGCTAGTGTGTTGCAGACAGCCAGGGGGAGTGGAGATTCCTATCCCTTGCTGCTGCCCCTGTCTTCCCTATTGCCAATGGACCTTCCCTCCAAGGGTCAAGAAAAAAATTCTTTGATTTGAGGGGCTGTTGGGTGTTTTGGGGTTTTTCCTGTTCTTGGAGCAGAGGGTGTGCCCCTTACTTAATGCAGTTTAATATTTGAAGCCAGAGAAACTGTTCTGTGTATCTAGACTTGAGGAACATGCTTCCTTTGGACACCTGAACTTGGATGTGCAGAAATGCTTCTTCCTTAAGCCTTGTGATGTGACTTGAGCACTTACTGATGGTGGGAACCACAGCCTGGAAAACACTTTTTTCCACAAATATTTATCTGAAAGCTTAGATGTGCTTTGTTTGTACTTGAGTTCTGTTTGTGTTTCTTTTCAGCAAACACCCAAGCAAGCAGTATTACTTGCAGGAATATACCTGTGAACTTCTCATTTTTAAGCAGTGATTGGAAAGAGTTCTCAGAAAGCAAGACTTGATTTCAGAAATGCAGTATTTACAGAGTAAGAAATGGTAGGATGATAGGAATAGGAATCTGAATAGGAAAATCCATATGTGATTGTGTGCATTTTCAAAATATCTCATATTTTAAGTATGGTTCCTGAGTTGTGCTGGATAACTATTGTATGTGATTTTTGTTTAAAAAATATTTAACATGTAGAAAATCTGCTAAGATGACATTCACAAGAGGATATTACTATTCTTGTTTCATATACTCATTTTAAATTATCCACATAGTTCTGAAATCCACTATTTAATAAATAGATATCTTGAAACATCAGTGCCATTTTCCCCATGTGAGCAAAGCTACACCGACTGAAGCTAAGTATCTGTTCTTAGATGTTAGTAGTCGTTTTATATAATCTATATGATTCACTGACACCAGTGCAACAAGAGCTACGAGAGGGCAACACTTTTGCATAGCCTGTACAGGGAGCTGGAGTTTGAGTGGCTTTCCCCACTTTGTCTCCATTCCAAAAACTACAGGGCAGTGCACTTAGAGTATTTTTTTCAGACTGCTTACCTACACTTCAGAAACACCTGCAGTCCCAGTAGCAACTGATGAAACTACTGTCAGAAATGTCTAATTGGAGAAATATTCAGTTATGTTTTAATTAAAGTGGGGTTTTTTAGTAAAAAGAGTCCAAGTGAACTATGTATTCTGCTCATGCTCCCAGCATGGGAGCAGTCTTGGCACAAAAATGAATAATTCAAGGTGGTTTTGCAGTCCAGATTGGTCCAGATCTCAGCTAATTTTCTGCTTTAAACACTACTTTAGACCTCTTACATCTTTTTCTGAAAAATTATTTGAATTCCAAATCACTGAATTTGCTAAAAGGATGTACTCTCTTGAGACTTTAGAAGTTAGTCTTGTTCTTTATCTGCAGGCCATTTGGTTGAATTAGTTTGAAAAAAACTGTCAAAGTAGTCTTAGATCTTGGCTTAGAATTCTTGGCTTTCCGTGCAGCTTACAGGTTTGTTTGGTTTTTTTCCTCTTTCTGTAAATTTGTAGATGAGGAATCTGGCTCTAATTCTCTAGGAAAAACCTAACAAAACTTTTTCTTAATGAGAACAGGTTGGTTGGTTATTGGGGTTAGTTTTGATTTGGCTTATTCTAGTGTCAAGGCCTTTTTTAAAAGTGACAGCTAAAACTATAGGCCATACTGTGTTAAGAAGCAAATTTATTCTAGGTTCTTTTTCTTTTAAAAACAAAAGTGTAGATTAACTTCTCCTCACCAGATTCTGTAAGAAAACCATAATTTACTGTTGGGTTTTTTTGCTCTGTCCAAAAATACCAGCCTACAAATCTGATTCTTTTCCTTGATTAAAGGTATTATTTCAATGACTTTCTTCTGACATCCTACAGGCATCTCTCTTGATGGTTCCATTATGCTCCTTTTGAAATCAAGTTTTCCAACATTTTCAGCAAAAAAATTAAACTTTTCAGATAATCTGAGCAATGTTGAACAGCTTGCCAAGTTGGGTATCCCAGAGTAACTGAAGGGTAGCTTCCCCTCTTCATTGCCTTCCCACACTCCCACTGATGGATAGTGGGATGCCCACCGCATCTGGGATGACAAAGATGCTGTCCAAGCCTGCATTTATGTTGCCATTACCCCTAAGCCACATATGCTTTGATACATGCCCCATAGGGGCCATCCCCTGGAGAACATCCCCTGTGCTGACAGTGATGTGCCTCTTGACTAGATCCTCTTGGATCAAGAGGAATACTTATAAAAGAGGATATTGAACATATATCAGTCTATGAGCAATAAAAGGCTGACATTATTTTAACATTCTTAATCCTGGTACTTGAGGCTCATCTCTAGAGTAGACTGCAAAAAAACAGAGATGGGTTTTCAGTTCTTGGAAAGAAGAACAACTCAGGCAAAAAGTCTTTTTAAACATGGTGGAGGTGTGTGCAACATTTTGAGCTATGTGAAATTGTACCAATTTACAACTCCTAGTAATGGAATGATTTACATGTATCAAAAGTAGTAATTGCAAACTGCAAGAAGTACAAGGTGGGGGTGAAAATATGTGGGGAAACAAAGACTCTCTGTGGATCTACAGGAGCCAAATGGAGTCTGTTTAAACCAGTTGGGCAGGCTGAATGTGGAGATGCCCTTTCTTCCAACAAGAAATCCCCTGGAATTGTCAACTGCTCTTAAACCTAGACAGTGAGCCATTGTCCCCTGAATAAACAGAGTTAAAAAAGCAGTTGTGAACATTAATAAAAACACCTTTGAGAAAAACCCAGAGCCTTGAGGACTGAGATCTAGGTGACATCTAGATCAAACTCCAGCCCTAGCTTTTCAGTAGCTCCCAGCTTTTTCCAAAAGGGTGGAGGGGTTCTCTCTCATTAAGAGAGCTGCTAGCTCTCTTCCTTCTCAGGCCAACACCAAATTCAGCAACATCCCCTTAGCATAACTTCATCTTTTGTTCTTTTATTCTTCATCTGTTTGCTCTTCTCCATCTCAAATCAGCCAAAGGTGAACATCGTACTGAGAGAGTGTGCTCAGCAAGCTGCCCCCAACATGAACTCACTTTGACCAGCCCCAACAGGAACTCTCTTCCCTGGGAACTCTATTCAAACTGATCAGCTTCTTGTTTTCTTCTCTCAAACTGGTCCTTTCCTGGTTAATATATCTCTGGCCTCTCTCACCACCCCAACCATGACCACCTGGGGGCAGGCAGGGCCTCACACAGGTGGGCCAGGTTCTGCCTCAGGGGCCTTGGGGAGCCACTTGGGGATCAAAACACACTGCTGGGTTGGGACTTATCCATAGGTCAATTCCAATTCAGGGCCCACAGCCAGGCTCCAGCACTTCACTACTTGACTAGCACTGAACCAGGTATGCATTGGGAGAATAATAATAAAAAAAATGCTTAGGGATAATATAATTTTTAATTGAAGATTTCACAATTACTCCAGCTGTATGTTCACTAAAAGTCTCCTGTTTACACAATGAAAACAACTTGTATTGTACGTTAACGCAAAGGTGCTGAATGGAAAATGTCTCCAAATTATATTCCCATCTCAGAAGTGATCTGCTCTTATCTGAACTTAGCTGGTTCCTATTAGTTGATAAGTATTTAAATCTAATCAGTGTGATGGAAAGAATGAGCAGTACATTAGCAATCTTGATATAGCTCCTGTTGGTATTGCAGCTTGGAGCAAATACAAAAGCATAGTACAGTAACAAATTGCTTAAACTTCAGCCACTTTTCAGGCAGAGAACACTTGTTGGCAAAAGGATGGACTGATCTTATTTGGGGTTGTCTTTTTAAGAGCACTTAATAGATTACAAGCAGAGAGGCTATTTCTAGTCCAAACTGCACTGTCTCTTTGTAATCCATACTGATGGATCTAGGGGAAATGAAAGAACATCTGTCAGAAGAGAGGTTATATTGGAAAGTAGGAATATGTACATTTATCTCTCTACAAACTTTTTAAAAAAGGCTTCTTCTTGTTACTTCCATACATAGTGAGGAAAATGAGAACTTTCTGACTGAACCACACACTCCAGCACAGCACATGAAATCATCCCTACCGTGAGAGGAAATAGTCCTGTAGTACATAGAGCTCCTGCCAGAGTATGAAAGCATCTGTTGAAAACAAATGCTGTGGTTGTCTAATGGATAGGCTCTGCATAAAATCTGAACAAGTCTTCCAGTCAACAGCCTGCAGGCAGTACCTGCTATCAGAAAGGTGATCTTATTTTGGCAAAGCTATAAGAAAGGCTTAAGGGTGAAAATTGTGACAATGGGAAAGACTGAATTCTCTCCTTTTTGCACAAAAATAAATTCTAATGTGCATGGAAGAGCAAAAAATAAAACATTTCCTATTGTTGGCCAAAATTTCTTGCCAATTACTGTGGAAAGAAATTTTATTCAAAAAGGAAAAATAAAAAAAGGGAAAATAAGGGAAAGGAAGCACTGTTGAAGTATTCCACAGTTTTGAGAAGCGTGGTTGTTATCTCTTCATTCCTGATTCATCAGCCAGTTGAGACAAAGAGCTCAGGAACATGCAATTGACCTGCTATATTTATTTTCAGTTTAACTTTCATGACAAATCCAACCCTGAAGAAAGTGGATCATAAGTCTGAGCAACTACTGCAGTGAGATTTTGCTCAAAGTAAGTTTTGGGTTAATAGAACACTGAATTAACTCTGCCAATGGATACAGAATAATGGCAATAAAAACTCAGTATGAAAAGCTGTTTTCAAACTCCAGGCATAAGAGTCTTCTGTTGAAATAAACTCCTTCTCTACCCTACACAAATTGTATAGTGCCATTAAAGATTTATCTCTTGTTGGTACTAGGTATTAAATTATAAAGAGAAGGCTGGAAGATATTATATAAAGACTGAAGCTACTGTTTCAGTGTCTTGTTCAGGCACTGCTCACCAGCTGATTTACTTATACCCTGTGCCAAATTACATAAGACCATACTGAAGAGACAAGAGTGTTTTTTGTTGGCAGTTGTGACTGGTTTCAAATACAACAAAAAAGTTCCCTGAGACCCAGAGGTGTGTTAATATCCCTTAGACATTTCTTATTTGCAGCTGAGGTGAAGAGCTTTTATTTTTAAGGGTGAAATAGAAATTATGAAGTCTTTGAAAGGATGCAGCTTTTTTTATTTGGTGGAGGCAGAAGATAATTTATGTCAAGTGCTTTTAGCATTTTTCTCCTTGCTTGTAGAGTAGCTAACAGTAGCACATATGATAACAAACTTTGTAAAAGCCATCACCTTCATTAGGTGATGTTTTCTTCATAATTGAAAAAAAAAAAAGTATGTGTATACTATTTTTAAAAAAATAAAATACCAAAACCACCACATAGCTCACCCCAAAAAAGTCCCTCTGACCAACAATGCCTGCTGACTTGAGAACATGTGTACTCCTCCACTGGCAGTGTTAGCCATGATTAAAGCAATTCAAAAAAGTAAATTCTTTCCTGTTTGTTTTCAGATGTTGATGTTAAAGGAAGGCCACAGAACATGCAGTCAGACTTTGCCAGGCACAAGTCTTTAGGATCGATACTTGACAAGCTTACAAACTTTCCAGGGGTTTAATGCTAGACTAAAACTTTAATTTAGGATCAGTTACCTACGACAAATGATTTAAGATCAATTAAACCCTAATTTAAGATCAATTACCAAATGAGAGCTACTAACTCAGAAAATCCAAACTGGGGACTGCTTTTCAAAGGTAGTTAAATATGGATGTTGTAGGACATCAAAACTGGTTCAGTGCAAACTATGTCTGGCCAATGCAGAAGAGAAGTAAAATTGCAGCACTGATTAAGAAAAGGGTGGGACAGCAGCCTGTTTGGGCTTTCTTCTTTCCATTTCTTGCTAAGAGTTCATATTCTGCTTCTGTAGTTCTGCTTCAATAGCAGAAAATAAGATATTTTACTCCCAGTACTGCACTCTTAAAATTGCAAAATTTTCCATTTCTCTGCCACTTCTGTTTGGGAAATGCACTAATTGCCTCCTTCAGTGTGTGATGGGGCTGTTCTGTTGACAAGACTGAGCCTTTGGATTGTTTTACAAGGCCAAAAGAGCTTCCTTTGGGGGATAGAAGGTGTTTTTATTGCCCACTGGAGCCAGCAAGACCTGAAATAATATACAATATTATCATCTGTATGTAGATGATGTACAGAGCTATTCTTTGCTTTATGGAGAAACTCATGATGAATGCTTGTGGTAGATGTTCTGTGTATGTTAACTTATACATCAATGACTAAATAGTTGAACATCTTGTGTTTTGGTTTGGTGGGGTTTTTTATGCCTAGCTATTACATATCAACTAAATGCAGCATTGGTCTGAAAACCAAAAAGAGCTAAGAATTCATGTTGCTTGATCCCATTTTTACTGGTATTTCTTGTGGCCTGGGATGATTAACCTATTTTTGTTTGCTCATTTTCCTCTTCTGTAAAGCAGGCATAGTTCTCAATACCTGTACTATCCTGTAAGGATGTTCTAAAACTTGGGTAAAGTGTCAACTGAGATGAATTGTAAAGCATATGAAGATTTATTGGTGAGAAGCAATATATCCACTCTAGACACTAACTTTTTGAAGACTGCCTGTGCTTAAGCTGGCAAGATAGTGAGTGGAAGATTAAAAAATAGGAATAGAGGTCCTGTTGCCATGTGTTTTTCTATAAATCAAGAGGAAGGAATAGAATAACTAAAGAAAACACTCAAATAAAACAAAATTTCTCATTTCCTAGTATTTCACCAGATATCAATATCTACTTAGAGCTTCTGCTAGGCAAACTTTATAGCAAAACTGTAATGTTCCCAAAGCTTGCAAGGAGAAATAAATTACCATAAAATGAGATGATCTTTGCCCCTAAAATTTTGCATTTTTATGCATGTGAAAATTAGTTCCCTTGCTGCTTTACTGGGAAATAATAGTTTGCATCTGGTAATTTTAAAGTGTTTCTGTTTGTGGCTCAAGTTTCAATCAAAAATTTTATCTGAATGCCATCATTCCAATACAGACCACCTTCTTAACTTTTTTCCAGTGCCTTCTACAGCATTTTGCCTTTTGCTCTCTTTTTCTCACCACTTAAAAGCCATTAGTTTGTTTGAAACAGTCACTCTTCCAGCTGAACAGATGCAAGCATCACATGAAAGCTCCAAGGAATGTTCCATGCCAGCATCTGGTGCTTTGCTTTAAAGTTTAGCATGAAATAGTTATAAGCATTCATTTGTAACTGAAATGCTGTCTTCTCAAAGCAATGCAATTAGGTCTGACCCTTCAACAGAAGGGGAAAAATATATGACAACATGTGGCTTTGAGGTAGAGCTGTCACAGGGAAGCCATTGACTTTGCTTTGTTATTCATCACATGTTTGTGCAGTGGTGCATATCTATGTGTCTTATATCCTAACACTTTCTTTGAAGTCGTGTTGTGTCAGGAGATCTGCATCTTTAGAACTAAATCTTATCAAAAAGTTTAGAAAACTGCTGGGTTTTTTTGAAAGTGTTTCTTATTCTAGTTTACAGTCTTCTTGTTGAAGAAAATTTGGTGCCTTTAATAGGAAATTATCTTCCTCATTGTAGTGTGGCATCAAGGTGTCATTGGAATTGTTTCTACTATTGCTGTACATAAAACTGTGATGTCACAAGAATAGGTGTGATGACAAAAGATGAGAACTGAGCTCCTGGAAGGCAATAGAAATGACTTTGTGGCAGTTTGTGGCCTCTGGGGAATTGGTGTGCACCTCTGCACAGCTGGAGCGTCAAGGAAATGAACCAGTGTGGCAGCTGGGGCTGCCAGGGTGCTGCAGAGCTGCTCCCTTCACTGTGCCCCTTCCTCCAGGGCTGAGAGAGAGGGTCCTTTTACTGCCTGGAGCCAAGCGTCAGCTCCCATCATTCAAAGGGGAATCCCAGACCATGGCTTACAACAGTTTTCCAGTCCTTTAGTGCCAGGACTGGTGGTGTAGGGGAGAATCTCTAGCCCATTATTTCCAGCCGTGTACAAAGACTGACAGGAAACATATTTAAGCAGATGTCTCGTGTTTTAACAAAGTTTCAGTGAGTCATCTGCTTACCCTTAGGCATTCAGCACACCAGACAGCTTTTTAATGGCTGTGGCATCTTGCTCACAATCTGATATTACGCACACGTTTCATACGGTTAAATAAACCCCACATCTTCAGCTGGGGAAGGTCTGTAATACTTTGCTAACCTTGGTAAACCTCCTGTGCACAAGAATGCGATGCCCGGTACACCCTCAGTCTGGCCTGCAAGTGGCATCACTGTAGCAATCTTTTGGGCCACCAACATTTGTCATTTTCAAATTGCCCATGTAGACAAAAATGCTTCTTGTGAGCTGGCTGGCAGCCTGGGAGGTACATATGCAGCTGTGTGCTACATTCATTTGCCTTTTCTTTGTCCTGACATGCTGCTCGGGGACTGACTCAAAGTGAATGAAAAGAATAGCAAGATGTTATCCAGATTTGTATTTCAGCTGTTAACAATAGCAAGATTTTTTATTCTACAGGTGCAAAAATGAATGTCCTAAATCAGGTATCATGGTCTTGCTATATTTGACAATCCAGTACAGCAGCTACAGAGGGCGATAGGGAAGTTTCTGTTTTCCATCTGGCCTCCAATACTCACCTGCATCTTCCTTCTCCTCCTGTCAACAGAAGTACAGCCCCACATGCTACAGTCCCCAATTAATACCATCTAATGAATCAATCTTTGCTGCTGAATGTGTCCAGCTAATGATTTGGCTACTGAAAGGTCGGGGAAAATATTTACACACAATCCTGGGCTGCATAGCTGATAATGAACTACCCTGCCTCCTTAGTCCCATACTTCTGGCCTGCCACTAGGCTTGGATGTGAAGCTCTGATGTTTATATCAGCTGGAGCAAAGCAAATCCTCATCTTAAATATTTGCCTGGATGATTGCAAAACATTTGTTTGCACGTGTGCTGTGTGTTTCGTACACCTGATAACCTGATGTCATGAATTGACATGAAACCATTCATAGGAATAAACCCTAGCTATATCAAAACATGTTATAACAAAAGCATGGGAAAAAAAAAATTATCAGTTCCAAATTGTGTGAGAAATAGAGAAATTTATGGCAGTATGATGTCTAGACTGTCTTATACTGTTGCAGAGCTGACCTTGGATTATTATAATTTGGTGATTTTATAAGCATGCTTTCCCTATTTCACACAAACAACTCAATCACTTCTTTTTAAAACAGAAATTAATGTCTTTTCCAGCCAGTCTCCCTGACTATTCTGTAAAAATAGTTCTCATGAAATGTCATTTTTACTTATGATTACTATACCAGACTGTCTAAAAACATTAAGTATGCTATGCTGCTAAATATGTTTATGGAGGGGAATAACTTTAGAGACTGCTTTGCAAGTGCTGCTGTTTGGTTTGGGGTTTTGTTTTGTTTGGGTTTTTTTCTTATGTGGTCTCAATGCACATTGCCTTTTTGACTAAGATGCATCCCTCTTAGCAGAATAGTCAATACACTACAAATAGCTGGTTAAGCAGCCTCAAAACTAGGAGTTATTTCAGGTAGAATCAAGCAGCAGGAGTGCTTCTTCTCTGAGGAAACAAAGTCTCTTAGTTTCACCCTTTGATTAATTGCAGACTGATTTTAATAGACCTTGAGCCTTGAATAGACTCTCCTGTGAGCTATGTGGAAACACTGCACTACTTCAGTGTTGCTAAATTTCTGACATTTGCTTTCTCAGATTCTCCAGTGTCCTGGAGAGAATTCACATGGAATCCTAAATTGATGGAGAAATGATCTTACTTTTACCTACACTGGTATAAGACCTTTTCTCTTCGAAATCTCAAACTGCTGCAGCCTGTTCTCAAAGGCTTTGACTTGCAAATACTGTCCCTGTATTGGAAACTGAAATCCTGCCATGTAAGACTTGCTTGTCCTGCTATGTATACTTTAATTTGTGTTGTTATCAAGGACAGTGAGAAATCAGTGTGAAGGACCTGGCTTTTGAAAATCTAGTTTATTGCTGTTCTTGTGAAAATGAAGAGATATAATTTCATACACATCTGCTTTTGCAATGTTTGATACAACATATCATCTGAGGATACCTGTATGAATGCCTCGTGCCAGCGTTCTTTACTGACAGCAAAAGGGAATGAACTTGGGTGACTTCCTTTTAAGAACCATATTGGTGGAAAATAAAAACATCATCCAGATGAAGCCTCCCTTGCTATTTAACTGATTTGCTATGGAAGTGGGAAGAACAGTTCTTTTCTGCATCTGCTTGTGAGTTGTTCTCTTGCTGCGAGAAGAGGGTGTGTTCATGTTGTAATTAGTACACAGGCAGTGTATCTTACTCTAGATAGTATATTTCTTCGGCTTCATTCCTTGATACTAAATTAAAGGGAGTGCCAAAGCTCCTACAGACTACAGTAAGCAAGTATAGTAGAGACAGCAATGTACTTGACATTTAAAAAAATGAACCAGAATGCACCAGATGATGGCACCTCTGCATTGTGACTGGTCAGCAGCTTCATCACTGTATCCTATACTAGAATTTTAAATATTTTAGCTTTAATAGGCATATCTGAATCCAAGCTTTTTATTGCATTTGGCAGCAATCAGTATCAAATTTTTATTCTGACTCTGAAGATAGTCAGGAAACTTGAGTTTGCTGGTTTTGGGCTAGGACCTACTTTCTGTTCATACTGATGACTAACAGAATTCAGTGGTTTAAACATTTTCCTGAAGGGGGAAAAAAAAAAAATAAATCAAGACTAAATTGTATTTACTCTGAATAATAACCTGCTCAGTGAGGTTCTTAAGGACACGGTGGTTATTCATTGAGTAGGGTGGTACTTTGAATGTGTAACCTCATCTTTTTAATATCAAATGTGGGTAAAGAATTAGTGGCATCTGGCCCACTAACATCCTTAATCATTGAGATCCTGTCCAATATGACTAGGGCTGATGGAAACAGGGTCTTCGTTTTGAAAACAAAACAAACTCACAGAACCTTGCACAAACACTGGACTAATTCATCAACTAAAGATATATACAAAGCCTGAATTATCAACAAAAGGGATATGAATGAGGAGAAACTTCCTAGGGCAAATTCCTTGTCTCTTGACATTGATGATATACAAAGTCTGCACAAGTAGTATTGTGTGTAAGAATCTCTAACTTTTACAGAAATTCTACAGAGGAAACTCTTACAGTAAGTGAATTGAAAATGTTAATAGGAAGAGTAGCATGCTTTAAGAATGCTGAGGAAGCGATGGAAAGACTTAAATTTCAGGAAAATCTGAATATCATAGGGCTATTAGTAAATTCCACGCTGGGGTCTGAGTTCAAATATTTTTGTTTACACAATGTTTAGTGGAAATAGCTTTAGCAAGCTGCACCATGCTGACTTCATCCGTTACGTAAATCACATTAACTTTGGAATCTGTTAACTGTATTACAGCAAAGAGCAATATTATTATAGCTTACAGCGAAGAGCAATGTTATCCACAGCATTTATTCTTGTGCTGTTTGGAAATCAGCTGCTGCTGGAAAATGTTAACTAGGAAAGAAATTCTGCGGAAAGGTGCTGGATTTGATAAATGAAAACAAGAGAGAATACCAACTATAGAATGAATTATATGAACAAAACCTGCCATGAAAGACTGCCAAAATACAACTCCAGAAAGAATGTCAAACACAAATCTTTCAGTGTTTTGGGAGTGATTAAGTACACTTGATTCAGGCAGAATGGGGCTTACAATTGAGGTTTCTTACATCATCACTAGAGCCCTAAGCAAAGGGCTGATTAATAGTGTGTGGTGAAATACGTCCCTCTATGAGGCTTTCCCTCCAAAGCTGGAAAGGCATAAGTTTCTAACTAATGTAGAATGTGAACACCTTTGATATATGAATTTGAATAACATAGAATTATTTATCTCTAACTTCACACTGAGGACCAAAGAATTGTTTGCTATATTCTTTCAAATGTTTGAACAATCTGTAGTTACATGAATTGAAATTAAGTGATTTTGAGCAGGACTAGAGTGATAATTCTGTTCAAATATGATCAGTCCTTTAATGCCCTTTAGCTTTTGATCAGAAGTGTCAGTTTATCAGAAATATATGCAACTGGAAGCACCCATCTCACCTTGTACATGTGATAGGTAAAATCTGAACAATATTAACAGTATGTAGTAGTAGTACATACATTATACATCATACATCCATCATTCCTTAGAATTGAGGGTCTCAGATTCATAGGACAGGTCTCCATCTCCTAGAAATTGTGCTCTGACACCTTGCTGGAAGTTAATCCACTTCCATTGTGTAAGTAACAATAAGCCCACTATATGTATTTAATACTTGAACTTTGTAAGAATTGACTTGAAAGTAGCAGAAAGATTTTGGCTTTGGAAGCAGTTCCTGAATTGTGCATCTAAGGTATTGTTAGAGAATATATTTGGTTAGAAACTCTACCTGACTGAGTTGGCATTAGGAACCTATTTTCATTAAGTTTAATTTTTCTCTTTTTTTCCCCATTTTCTTATGTTCTCAGTAGTTGCTGTACAGAGATTTCCTCTTCTATATTGCTTAAATAGGTACCCAATGAGGTAGGTCTGATGTTTTGTGGATCCTAACACCCAGCAATAACTAATCACTTTGTGGAGAGGTACAAATTTATGTTATGGTTTGTTTTTTGGTTGTGGGTTTTTTTTTTTTTACTATCATCACTTCTGATAGACATACTTGAATTAGCACTTCTTGAATTCATTAGGGAATGGTTGTTTGTTAAACAGCAGATTTGATTAGTAAATGTCTCCAATTCTTTTCAAATAGGATTTTCATGTTTATAAATGTTATTTATTTGAAAATCAGATAAGCTGACAAAGGCTACCTTCTGCCAAGGAAAAGCACAATATGACAGCAAGGAATGGAATGAGTTGAAAGATGAGAAGCTGAGGCAAAGGACTAACATTCAAGTTGTAGACTTGAACTTTATTTCCTTATGCCCTAAAAATCTTTTGTCCTTCATTTATTTTGTACCTTATTTAGATTATCTTTCATGCTACTTGATATGACTGAAATTCCAAGGATATTAGAGAAGACTTTGCTCATTTTTAGGCAAGTGACTTGCCAAGAACTTTTCTCTGCTCTTCTCATTCTACATCAGTAATATCTGGACTAAATTTTATTTATCAACTACAAAGAGATCTGATACAGGTTTCCACCCTAACATACTTTCTCAGCTATCAGAATGATATCTCCTTTTATACTTGATCAAATAAAAAAAAAAGGAAGAATTCATCTTTCTCTACAAATGGAGAAACTGGAGTGCTCTGAATGAAATTCCATCTCCTGAAGGCAATGTTTAAAGTAAGAGAAGATGAACCCACTGACTTCAGTAAGAGTTGAGAGTAATAATTAGTGCCTAAGAAGTACTCAGGTCTTTGAGAGTTCCGTCTGCTATTCAATAACTGAGATAACCAGCAACTACCCTACAGCAAACAAGGCTTACTTTCAGAACACTTATCCTTTGGTGATATTCTTTTTCCTGTGGAAAGTACACCTTACTTCACAAGAACAACCTGAGCTGGATTTACTGCAAAGACCAATGTAAGTGAATCTCAGCTCTGCAGTCACTGTCGAGCCACAAGCTCTGTTACAGGGCAACATCCTTCAGGGAATCGCTTTCCTCTGCTCCTCCCCTCTCTCTCTTACACAGTAACTGTGGAAAGAAAGACTTTTTGCAAGGATCTTATGCTGTCTAGTGAATTTTAAATGAGCTACAGACTACAGCTTTTAAAACTGATCTGAATGTCCACCATAAATTTCACCTTACACATAAACATCTAATGGATTATTTTTTTTCTTACAGCTTAATTGCTGTCCGTAGGAGGAACGGGGGTAAGATGGGATGATATGTGATGCCATTGCTATAAAGCTGAGCCTTGCAGGCTGCCTGAAAGAGTAGCAGTGAGTACAGGAAAATGAAAACAGTGTTTTATAGCTGTAGTGAACCTTAAATGAGAATTATTCCTGTGAGTAATATGTTTTCTCTAAGGAGTAACTCTTGTCTAAATGTGATACCCTGGGCTTCATTCTGCTATTGGATGCTTACCAGAAATCCTTTTTGACTATTGTCTTTTGGGTCAAGGAGGCTGCAGTCCTCTCCTGCAGGCAGGGCCATTCCTGATGGCATCGCTTGGGCAGTCCAGAGGGTGACTTTGGGATTTATGCACCCAGGCTTTTGTGCACTGCAACTTTTTCAACAGCTGTGCATGCTGGAAAGACTAGAAGAAGAAAGATGGAAGTATGTCTGAGGTGTTGCTGGTTTTCTTATGCAGTAAAGAAAGCTGGGTACCCATGATTGTGCACAGTATCAACAAGGTACATGGATTAATTACTGATAAAGAGGTTAAGGGTGATAATGCAAATGATCCCATCTAGTGACTCTGCTGTCTGAGGGTTGATCAACAGTTTACCTGCTCATTTGGCTTCCGTGTTCAGTAAATGATCACATGTCTTAAAGCATACAAGTGATCATTGTTTCTGTGCATGTTGCAGAGAGCTTACTATATTTATTTTCTTTATGTTGTTGCACTGTTTTCCCCTGTATGGGTTTCCTTGCTGCCATGCAAAGGTGTTTTCAGATATATCTGAAATGGGGCTACCCTCTATCAGCTCTGAAACCAGAGAGGAACAGAAAAGAAAAAAAAAAAAAAGATAGCTGTGTTGTTCTTTATGAACACATGGAGCTGTTTCTACTTGACAGGCAGCAGCTGCCTGCGTGGACATGATAGTGCTGAGTTTGGTCTGCAGGGCTTGAGGTGTTTTTTGTCCAGGCAGTATGGGCATCCTCCTCACTTACTAGTGAGATGCCCTGCTGACATTCTTGAGATCAGTCATGGTACCTTAAGTGCTGGCCTGTGTAGAGAAAAATTGAGGGAGAAATGGCAATTGCCAAGAGCGTGTGACCCTCAGGCTCAGCTCATATGCCTGAGAGCCCAAGGATGAACAATTTCAGAAACGATAAGCGCATTTCAGAGCTAAACACACAGACATGAGCAGAGTGTGATGTGATGTCTGCACATGATCTTATCTCAAGGCTCTTGGAGAGAAAGGGGGAATTTTTTTTTTCAGTTGATGGGAATTTGATAATTGAGTCTTCTGAGTACTTTTTGGAAATCTTACTGTGAGGCTTATCTGCTTAGGCATGCTTTCAGCAAAAAATATTTATGTTTGGGGGGTTTTCAGGTGGGATTTTATCTAAGAACAGGAGAGGGCTAGGTTCCAAGTTTCAAACAGATCTTTTTAATGTTGTAACAGATTCATTCTGCTCATTACAAAATATAAAGAAACACGGGTAACAGTGTACTTTACATGAATGGCTGTCTCTGAAGAATTCTGATGCCAGTTAGAAAACATTGCTACTTATCTTATAGACACCTAAGATATGGGAAATTGTGTGTCATGACTACAGCACCTTTTCTTTTCTCATGATGGACAATATTTTATTTTATCTATGGGAAAAACATGTAATCTGTTTGTATAAGCCAAACAATGGAAATGTATTCCCTGGAGATAAAATATTTTTTTTTATCTACTCTGGTCAAATATGGAGTCCATGTTCAAGTAACAAAATCTGAAGAGAGTGCTACTACTTCTGTGAGTGCAGTAATAACAACGCTTTTGTATTATCTTTTTATTTTTCCCAGGTGCTTCTGGATCCTTTTTCTTTTTAAAAACATAAGTAATTAAAGTGCGTGTATGTATTTTTTCTACTATGTAGAGAATGAAAAGAGAGAGACCTTTAAGCCCCATGCAGCAAACTGCTTTTAGATCCTGAAATTGAAATTAGGATTTTGTTCAAGCCATCTCTGCCACTTCTGACTAAGGCAAAAAGACTGAGAAGGGCATAGTGAAAAGCAGGTGGGCCAAGAGGTAGTAATCAGATGCCACAAAAATGTTATCCCTCACTTCCTTTGGGAATGGAAGTATCTCACTTGTCACACTGTTGCACCAGACAATACTGGTGTACGTGAGACAGTTATGCCTATGAGAAGGCACCAGTTTGAATATCATATACTTTTTTTTCAATGTATTTCTGATGGGGAACAGGACTTTTTTCCTTGAAATTTAAATGTACTGGCTAAATGGGTTTCATTTGTCTTTAAATGCCATGAAACATATGCTGAAAGTATTATCACTCATATGAGATTATATTTTTTATTGACCTTAATATTTCCAGAAGGCTTGAGCACTCTGTGATGCTCTCAAGTGCTAATGTTTGTGTTAAGACACCATATTAGCACATATGCAACGTGCTCCATCCCATCCATCATACCATCAGGGCATCCATCTGCCTAGTAACCCTTCTCAAGGGGGTAGCTGAGCAGCACTTACATTCAGATCTCATTTCTGCCTGAAAACAGACAACTAAAAGATGGTCATGTGCAGGGGGCTTAAAACCAAAATCCCCTCTGGATCAGGCCTGCTACCTTTGTGGAGATTTACCTCCTTACAGAAAATAGTGAGCAGCCAGCGTGAACTCGTGTCTGCAGAATGGAAATATCAAGCTGATCAACATTTCCGCATTGCTAGCAAGATAATCCTTCGTTTGAGCTGCTTATCTGAAATCTGTCTCATGAATCTGATGGGAGGATTTACCCTAAGTAGTTAATTATGGTGTTGCTAAACTTCCTCCTCTCTCCTTCCTTCACTTTAAGACAAATCATGCAACTATAAAGACTGTAGACTTCAATTAAAAACAAATGAAACATTTTCTAGCTGAACACTTAAGACACCTGAAATTATCATTTTACTTTTGTCCTGATCTTACTCTCTTCCCCAAATGCTCACTGTTGGTGGCCTCTTTTAGAGGGAGGACGGTGGGCTAAGTGGATTTTTTTAGTCTGAGCTGTTCGTACAAAGTTGTGGACTTCGGTGGGGCTTTTTCCTTTTTTCTTTTTTTCTTAGTACATTTGGAGGTTTTTTGTTTGCTTGAGTCTTTGGTTTGTTGTTTTTTTGGTGTTTGTTGTTGTTCAGGTTTAACTTTGGGCAGTTAGCTGGAGAATTCCTCTATGTCAGGCTAAGCCCTGTCTGTTGCCCTGGCCTGAACCTGCCTGTGAGAGAAGAGCAAAGACAGAATAAAGACGTTGCCAGATTAATTATTTCTAGGGCACGTGAGAGTATTATACTCTTCTACTCTAACTTAAACTGCAGAGAGGAACCATGGTTAAAGAATTTGGATTTTAAGGTATTTTGTGCCTAATTGAGACTTAGGAGGAAGCTTTGGCGTGCTTTGCAAAATTTAAGTGCCACATTTGACCCTTAATGTGACGGTGATAAAGAATTGCAAAGACATTGTCATACATGAAGGAAAAGTACCCGATGATAATATGGGAAATAGTTTGGGATTCATTTCTCATGCACGTAATACATTTTGTCAGTGAAGAACTGTTTCACTGGTTATTCAGATTTCTTACCCAGCCTCTTTAGGAAGATCCTCTTCAGGTTCTGTTTGCACGCAAACTTCTTTTCCCTCAGGATGAGCTAGAGCAGTGAGATCAATGTATTCACCTCTGTGAAGCCATTGAATGAATGTCCAGTTCTGCTGTGCAGGAGGGTCTGGCTTAGGGTAGGGCTCCTTATGTAGCTGAGCAAGCTGTGCAGCTCATGAGGCATGAGGAAAAGACTTGAATTCAAGTTATAAAAGGCATTTTCAGTTTTACTCAAATAGCTATAAAAGTTTTCATTCATCTTTTACTGAGTTGCTAAACAGGATTTTAAAGCCCTGGATTTCAAGCGATGCTTCTCTGGCCTCTTGGGAAGCTGTTGGGCACAGCCTTCCTAGAAAGCTCTCCTGCCCAGGGCTGGGTGTATTGCTCTGTGCAACACAGCCCCTAGAGAAAGAGGAGCAAAACGTACTTGATTGTTCTGGGCATTAAAATAATAATCTCAGAGGAAGGAATGGCTCCTGCCCAACCTCTTCTCCTATTAATTCCCAAAAGAGGCTAAAGTTTCTCCTCAGAAGGCCTAGGACTTTGGAGATCTTCTCAAATTGCCTCTCATTAGCTTTACAGCTTAATTCTGGATGAGTCTCAGAAGTTCCCACTAAATCCTTGGGAAGTTTTGGACTCTAGTATTTCAAAAGCAGAGGTATAATTGTTTCATGAGAGTGTCTCCTTAAGCATTTTTGTGATTTCTTTTTTTTTCTTTGCCCTTCCCACATTCACAGGACAGGTGTTACATTGTTACCTCTTTCTCACCTTCCTGGCTGTTCTAAAATATTTAGAAGCCTTTTGGTATGTAGTTTGTAGAGTTTTCCCAAATTTGAACTCATTTGAACAAATCAATGCTTCTGGCTAATTCCTCCAACCAGGCTCTCTCCAGGACATGTTGAAGTATTGCAAGAGCTGTGCTTAAACCATGACCATCATCTATTTCCTTCTCCCCCCTGAATTTTGACAGTGTTTTCTTGCACAACATGTAGAACAACTGTTGCGGGGGTCCTCACCATTTACATGACCATGTACACAAGGCCAGGTACTGGATTATGACAGATTTAGTATGAAACACAGCTTCAAATTTTGTTTTGCATTTGGTTTCTACTGAGACCTGCACTCAGAGGCTTTACCATCCCTGAGGCAGTAGGATCCTACATGTCTGACCAGTGGTTTGATGCTCACAGAAACTCATCAGTTCATGGAAACATATGTGGGACTTGCTTAAGAACCACTTACGGCTTTTTTTCAAACTTTTATTGGTCCTTGCTATGCAGAGTTGTCTTTTATTAGGACATTTCATAACATTTTTTTAACTTGAGCAACAGATCCTGGAAAAAGAACGTGAGGAAAGAAAATTACTTTTCTCCTGCTTTCTTGTATGAGAAGGTTATTTCCTAAGACTATCTACTTGACTGCAGCTGTGTCTGTGCCTGGAGATATTACAAGAAATGACATTATGGCTCAGAATAGGAGCTTAATCTCTGGTTTTGATTTCTTCTGTATTTACCACCAGGTCCTTTGGGGCCCTTACTTTGCTGAGATTGAGTACACTGTTAAATGCCCACGCAGTGGCTGCTTTGTTTCTCCTTAACTGTTTTTCATGGTTGGTGGCAGGAAGGTTTCTGGCCACTCCCTTATCTGAGGTTTATGTAATGAATTGATCACAGGCAGGGCTCCCTCTTAGACAGTTCCAGTTTGGCAGAGCTCGGCTGTGACTCCCAGAGGAATTATTCCTGACTTCAGATGTAGGTGGGCAATTTCTCCCTACAATGGGCATTTTGAAAAATGTCCCTAATGAGAATCAGCCTTTCAAAGAGGTACTGAAATGGCACCACTGTTCAGGCACAGTCTGAGGTTAAAAAGTCAAAAAATATGGACCAGCTCTGACTTCAAGACACCATATTGAACTTTCTGCTGTATGTGCTGTGCTTCACTGAATGAGATACTCTCTCTAAGTGCATATTCTAGATATCTCTGCCTGCTAGGGTCAGTCTGAATCTCCTTACACAAGTGTTTAAACAAATTGTCATTTATGTTCTGTGTGTTTTTTCTCATGATCACTGATTTGCTTTCCCATAGACAAGATCTAAGTGTATCCCCACGATCCCAGCAAATCATCAAACTAAACTTCTCACCAAGAATTAGTGATACCAGGTGTAATACTTATTGACAGATAACTCTACCAGCTTCTTTTCATGGAATGTCTAGATACTGAACAGATCAACCCAGGATAACACAGATGAAGAGCCAAAGACTACAAATTGGAAGTTTTTCTTAGTGGTTACCAACCTGGGATAAGCAAAAAGCAGAACATATGTAAAATAACAAGGAGTAAGTCCCAACAGTTGCTAGCGGTTGGGAAGGTCATGTTGGATGGGGCTCTGAGCAACCTGATCCAGTTGAAGATGTCCCTGCTCGCTGGAGGGGGGTTGGACTAGCTGACCTGTAAAGGTCCCTTCCAACCCAAACTGTTCTGTGATTCTATGAGAGCACTCCAAAGCAACAGACTTGACTAAACCACAGAATCAACCCCACCTCCAAAGAAAGCATCCAAGCTGTGTGTGGTTTGACAGTGAGGTGCATTTGTCTGAGTGTCTCTCTCAAGTTGTGACTGTAGGCTGGGCAGGTTTGCTTGCTGGTAAGAAGGTAACTCCTCTTTCTTTTCCTCCTCGAGTCTCTTTGAGAATTTCTGATTCACTTCTTCATCTCCTAAGACACAAGGAAAACTCAGTGTATCTGTAACTATTGCTGCACACTCCCCGCGAGATACCAGCAAATGTGGGTGTTCACTCTCTCTAGTTCGCTGTGGAGAATTTTCCTTCCTGCTCTCCACCAACAGGTGGAGCAGAGGCCTCTTGCCTGTGCTGCTCTCGACAGGAACCTTGTGTTAAAAATAGTTCACTTGCTTGTTTGTCTCCACAGAAATTATTCCAAATCTTTACGTTATTTCTCTATCCTTTTTTGCCAACTTGCTTTTAGCGCTTATGTGTCTCTTCTCCTCCACTGGAAGAATGTAAATATACCAGAAAGGACTAATTGTCAAGGTGGTTTTTGCTCTCCTTTAATAGTTGTAATGCAAACTTCAGAGCACCCTTAATAGAATAAAGAAATAATTGTTTACTCTTTAATGTGTATATTCCTATATTTTTTTGTAGGAAACTCTCCCAAACCTATGCTTTGATCCTAAATTACCCAAAGTGTCCTTACAAATTGCTAAGAGAGTCAAATAGCACATAAAAAGGTTGCACAACACACACATTCCTAAAAATTAATGTTTAACGATAGTGCCACTACTGAGAAGATACCTATAAACGGTGCTTGTTTCTATGAGAGCCCTTTGCATATCTCTGGCAGTGAAGAGCAGATCTCAATGAAATTTACACCCAAGTTACACTTAGAGTTGTTCAACTCTTCCCATGCAGGAGAAAGCCAGCTTCCTGCAGAAGGAGCATGTGACCTCAGAAATTATTCCAGGGCACTTTTTGCTCACTGCTCCTTTATTTGTAATTTGATTTTAAGTATCCTAAATAAGGCTACTGCATTTTGGTCATATTTTGTCTTGTGCAATTACCTTAGAACAAACATAGATGTTCAGCTGTGAAATTGAGGTTGTACACATGAAAATGCTTATACATTTCAGAAAAAGTGTAATTAGGTGTACACACGTGGCCATTTTGCCTGTGCTTGAGTTCAGCTTGGGCTCCCTCACATAGGATTAACAGCTCCAAAACATTAATTGAGGCCAATGTCCCATAATAATTTCCAAAGATAAACCTTGTTTGGGCCAAACAAGTTTAAAAATTTATATATGAAAAAAGTGCCTTTTTTACTTCCTTATCTACAATAGATAGCATTTTGCTTGCCCATAGTTGGACAAGTCACCAGTGGATCAGGGCTGATGGGCTGTGACCTCTAGAAGTTAATATGTTACACAGCAATAACATAAACCAGTGTTAAGTTAGCAAATGCTGGAATTAGTGCTGACTCCAGCATGTTTCAAGTCCAAGTGCATTAACTGCTCCCCTGTTTCACAGTACCTGGGGTATGTTGCTGTGCTGTCATCACTGCTTCAAGATGTCACTGCACCACCCTCCAACCCCACCCCAAACCAACCAGGAAATCTCTCTGGGTTAGCAAAACCCTTCTCTGTAGTTTCTTGGGGGTTTTTTCCCCTGTTATCAGGATGACTGCAACCTGGAAGGGGGCACAGGGAGACTGTAAGTGTGGTTGCAGCAGGGTTGTTCATCTAGGTGAACCACCTGCCCCACTGTGTGCCAAACAAAGACAAATAAAGCTGCCTGTGTGTGAAGGGGAAGGAAAAAAAAAAGAGGGAATAGCTGTGCTAGGGACAGAGAGAGAGGCAAGACTGCTTCTTTTCATAAACTCTGCCAACTTAGATTAGCTCAAAGTGACTATGAAACTGCAGTCTAAAGTAAGTTTCATCCCACGTACCGAGCATTATTCATAACTGCTCAGAACCAAGGAGTCTGTTGGAGCCTTGGATGGTATTTAGTTACGAATTACATTGCCCTTTTTGTCTTCCTAGAATCTCCTTGTTTGCTTCCTTTTCTAACTAATGAAATACTACTGCCTTAGTATATCCTCAGACTACACAACCTCCATCCTACATACCAGTGGTAGTAGGGATCCTCTGGAAAAAGAAGAGTGCAGTCATTTCATTGACACACTGCTTCAGTTGTTCAGAGGTAACCCTCCTAACAGGATGTGTCAGGCAGCAACAAGAAATGGATGGGAGTTGTTCTGAAAGTGGTCACTTGAGGCCACACTGGGACAACTGGGAAAATTGGACTGAACTAGCTAATTTTTCCTATTGGCAAACGTGAATCAAGCAGTTAATAAAGTTTTTTCTTTTTTATTTTTGTAAGGAAGAACAAAAATCTGACCAGGTAGATAAACAGAGTGATAGTAACTGATTGTTACAGTTATTCTTTAACTATAAAAGCTCATAGTCTTCTCCTCTGAGGAAGTAATTTCTAGGCCAGACCTTTCCCCATCATCTGCAGTAAGTGAAAGCTAGGATTTGCTGGGTGATAAACGGCCCTGGAAAGCGATGCTCTGCTGGCTCCCTGCCGGCCATGCCTCTGGCTGCTCCATCTCCCTGGGCCCTGGCAGCTCTACCGGGAGCCCCTTCGCTCTCAGCCTTTGCTCTCAGCTGGCTGCTCCTGACCTGGCATAGCCACTCATGTGACTCCTGCAGCTGCAGGACTTCTACAGTGCTTTAATGCTGAGAACTACCCACAGCCATCAGCTGAACTCAACTGAATGGGGAGCTGGACATGAATCTTCCAGGAGGCAGAGAAATTGTTTTCTGCCTCCTGCGCTCAGAGTCTGCAGGACAAAATCTCGTGATCCCCCCCAGTCTAGCGAAGCATAACCACCAACCTTGCACTCACAGCTGGACATCAGCTATTGCCTCAGGCTGGCATTTACCCAGATACATTTCACAAAGCTACAAATAAATTACAAAATTATAATTATCATTGTTATAGCTGCAAACTTTCCCCAGTTTGTAAATCCCATTCTCAGCAATGCCTCTCAAGCATTGTAACACAGTGTAAAAAAAAATTATTTAGGTCATGTCTATTGGAGCTTTCTGTTTACCTTCCCCCCCACTCCACTGGATGGTAAAAGACCCCTTCTCTGGTGGGGCCTCCCTCCCCACTGGGGTTCAGAGGTGTCCGGGGGAAGGTTTTTCTTTGATTTTTGGGCTCAGATTCAGGACTCAAAGGCACTTAATTAAGGATCGTTCTGCTCTATAGGTGCTTTTCCTTTTTCTTTAAAACAGAGAGTGCCTGGATGTACAAGAGACAAAAATACAAATCCTTCACAAATGGCTGAAATCTTTGTCCTTTGTCACGTGACAGGTGAAACCTCTGACTGTCAGTGGGTTCAACCTGGCCACTTTAGCTCATCAAAGCAGCCCTGAGCTCAGGAATTCAAAATCCTTTTGCTTATTTTTGCACCTCTCTCTCATCACAACTGGAAGCTCCAATAACAAATCTACCCAGGATGTCTTTTCAGCTTCCTGCTGCAGCTTTGCTTTCATGGTAGTGTTAGCATGATCTTTCATCATCCGCCTCCCCAGAGTGTCCTCTTCATGCCCACGCATTTCATTCTCATTTGAAGTAAAAAGTAAAAGCTGTTTGGCTTTTCTTAGAGCATAGCAGGAGATTACAAATGCAGATACCATGATTAAAATAAAGCCAGCCTGTTCTCTTTCCCAGGGGGTAGTGACACCCTTCTTGCTTTGCCACTTTGGGAGGAGTTTACCCCTCCTCCATGAGCTGTATATCAGGACTATGGGCCCTATGTCCCCAGGGAGCAGTGACAGAGGCCTCCCAGTGGAGGGGTGCTGGGTACAAATGCTTGAAGGCCTAATTTTGTAATAAGACCTTGGGGAATTTTTGTTGCTTTGTTTTGAGTTTGTTTTCCTGCTGATTCCTCTCTTCCCTTTCTCAATCATTAGTCCTTTCCAAGCCTTAATCCAATAGCTGAAATGTTATTAAGACTTTCATTGGCTATTTTCTTGTTACAGATTGTCACAAGACTGTTGAAGAAATCATGCCCATCAGAATTTCCTTCCCTGAGTTTTCCACAGCCTATTTTCTGGTCATACTGTTGCTTACCAGACCACTACAGAACCACTGATTTAATTTTGAGCTTCTATGATAAAATTTAAACAAGGGACAAGTTCCTGTCTATTTTGTTGGGTCCACAGCTGGACTCCATGCTGTTTCCCTTGAAAAAACTCCATTTCAGAATAAGGGTTCTGAACCCTGGGGTTCAGTTATGAGTTGACCTCAAATATCCTGTTTGCCAATTCCAATATTCTGACCTGAGTGCACTAACACAGATACCCAAATCTTCACTTGGGCACTCAAGAACCACAGAGTGGTTTGGGTTGGAAGAAGCCTTTAGAGATCACCTAGTCCAACCTCCCTGCCATAGGCAGAGACATCTTTCACTAGACCAGGTTGCTGAAAGCCTGATCCAACCTGGCCTTGAACACTTCCAGGGGTGGGGCATCCACAACTTCTCTGGGCAACTTGTTCCAGTGTCTCATCACGCTCATTGTAAAGAATTTCTTCCTTATGTCCAATGTAAATCTACCTACCCCTTTGTAGTTTTAAACTGTTATTCCTTGTGTTATCACTATGGGCCTTGGTAAAAAGTCTGTCCCCATCTTTCTTATAAGCCCTCTTTAAGTATTGAAAGGCCACAATAAGGTCTCCCTGAAGTCTTCTCTTCTCCAGGTTGAAGAACCCCAATTCTCTCAGCCTTTCTTCATAAAGGAGGTGCTCCAGTCCTCTGACCATTTTCGTGGCCCTCTTCTGGACCTGCTCCAACATGCCCATGACTTTCTTTTGCTGAGGGCCCCAGGGCTGGATGTGGTACTCCAGATGAGGTCTCAGGAGAGGCCACAATCCTCTGGAGCTTCTAAGTCAGTATGCAAATACCCCACCCCAAAGAAAACAAAACTCTAGAATCATAAAATTATATATGTATGGATAAATATATGTATTTTACAGTCCATGTTACATCCATCTGAAAATCCCAGTTTTAGCCATATGTAGTCTTTATTCAGTAGGAAGGAATGAGGTATTCATCATAAAGCAGTAGGGTAACAAATGTAATTTTCAAGATCTGTATTAGGTAGCCTTTTGGAAATGCAACTGTAATGTATAAATGAACTGTATTTTATAATTTTCCAATGAACCACCTTAAAATTGAAAACATAGTAGCAAGGTATTCTGGATTTGCAGTAACGCTCTTGCAAGTATCATTCTTTTCCAAAGGATTAAAAATGCCATACCTCAAGTTGCACAAACATTCAGAGAATCACAGAATGTTA
>VYZX01014176.1:62742-75466 GCA_013401335.1 Brachypteracias leptosomus | reverse complement strand
TCAGAGGAAGTCAGGATAAAGGACGAGTTTACCCTGGTTAATGAGGATTGGGTTAGGGACCAATTAAGCAATCTGGATGTCCATAAATCCATGGGTCCTGGTGGGATGCACCTGTGAGTGCTAAGGGAGATGGCAGAAGTCATTGCTAGGCCACTCTCCATCATCTTTGGTAAGTTGAGGGGAACAGGAGAGGAGCCTGGGAACTGGAGGAAAGCAAATGTCACTCCAGACTTCAAAAAGGGCAAGAAGGAGGCCCCGGGTAACTATAGACTGGTCAGCCTCACCTCCATCCCTGGAAAGGTGATGGAACAACTTGTCCTTGGCACTGTCTCTAAGCATATCAGGGATAAGAGGGTCATTAGGGACAGTTAACATGGCTGCACCATGAGGACATAATCAGGTGGATAGATTACGGTAAAGCAGTGGATGTGATCTATCTTGATTTCAGTAAAGTGTTTGACACAGTCTCCCACAGAATCCTCACATCTAAACTGAGGAAGTGTGGTCTGGATGATTGGGTAGTGAGGTGGATTGTGAACTGGCTGCAGGATAAAAGCCAGAGAGTACTTGTCAATGGGACAGAGTCTAGTTGGAGACCTGTATCTAGTGGAGTCTCACAGGGGTCGGTACTGAGACCAGCACTATTCAATTCATCAACGATTTGGATGAGGAAATAGAGTGCACTGTCAGCAAGTTTGCTGATGACACCAAGCTGGGAGGAGTGGCTGACACACCAGAAGGCTGTGCTGCCATCCAGTGAGACCTAGACAGGCTGGAGAGTTGGACGGGGAGAAATTTAATGAAGTATAACAAGGGCAAGTGTGGAGTCTTGCATCTGGGCAAGAACAAACCCAGGTGCCAGTATAGGTTGGGGACTGAGCTGTTGGAGAGCAGCATAGCGGAATGGCACCTGTGGGTCCTGGTGGAAAGCAGGATGACCATGAGCTAACGATGTGCCCTTGTGGCCAAGAAGGCCAATGGCACCTGGGAGTGTATTAGAAGGGGTGTGGTTAGTAGGTTGAGAGAGGTCCTCCTGCCCCTCTACTCTGCCCTGGTGAGGCCTCAGCTGGAATATTGTGTGCAGCCTCTCAGTTCAAGAAGGACACGGAACTGCTGGAGAGCATCCAGCAAAGAGCCACAAAGATGATTAAGAGAGTGGAACATCTCCCTTATAAGGAAAGTCTGAGGGAGCTGGGTCTCTTTAGCTTGGAGAAGAGGAGACTGAGGGGACCTTATTAATGTTTATAAATATGTAATGAGTGAGTGTCAGGAGGATGGAACTAGGCTCTTCTTGGTGACATCCAATGATAGGACAAGGGGCAACGGGTGTAAGCTGAAACATAGGAGGTTCTACCTAAATATGAGAAGAAACTTTTTCACGGTGAGGGTGTCAGAGCACTGGAATAGACTGCCCCGAGAGGTCGTGCAATCTCCTTCTCTGGAGACGCTTAAAACCCGCCTGGAAGTGCTCCTGTGTGACTTGATCTAGGAGATCCTGTTCCAGCAGGGGGATTGGACTAGATGATCTTTCGAGGTCCCTTCCAACCCCCAACATTCCATGATTCTGTGACCCAATCTTCTGTAATGATTGAACTTTATGTATTGTTTTTTTAGCAGAATGAAACACAAAGCATAATAAAGACTTTAAATATTCTTTACAAGTTCAGACTTTCTACTCAGTCAGAACAACAACTGCATTACAGAAGTGAAACTCTTCTGTTGGGGTTTGTTCAGAAAGTCACCAGAAATCTGTTGCAATTCACTCTCATTTTTACTGCCCAGTTAGCTCTTGCACCTCTTATGGATCAACTTATTTTATTATTTCCTTTCTGGCAACCTTCTCAGCTGTGTGGGTAATTCAGCTAATGGTATGCTTCTCTCCCAGTCAGCAAACAAGCCAAGTCATAGTCACTGTGCAACCAGAGAGGCCATCTTTCAGATGAAACATATGAACAAATTTATGTTCTCCCAGGAGTTTGTAGTATCTCACAAAACATTACAAGCCTCGAAACTTTGTTTCTTTTGCCTGAAGCTTAGCTTGCTAGGACTGCAATCAAAATTTTACCTAACATTTAGTAAAATTTTGCTGAAATACAATATCAAAAATATTTGACTTTGTCATCATTTTAGATATATGTGGCCTGGTTTCCAAGTTATGAGTGACACATATCAGAACATCTCTTTCCTCCTGTAAAAATGATTGACAATCAAATTTCTCTGTTTATCTTTGCTACTGCTTTAATGTTGTTTTTCTTTTGACTCACTGAACCTGTTCTTTTTCTTTCTGCAAAGTACAATAAAATATTTAATCCATGAAATAGTGTATTAACTCTGAAACCTCAGTCAAAATTCAGTATTTGTAATTATAACTTGGCTATACCTGGTACTCCTACAATATCTGTTTAGATATCAAAGGGCTTCAAGAATCTTGAGTAAAGACTTAAAATTAAAGTTGAAACCTACTAGCAGTGTCTTTGGGTTAACATTTTTCTGTAAACTGTCATATATTTATTTGGGACTGTATTTTAGTATTACAACATTTTTATGAGGTAGAGAGGTAAAATAATCTCCGTTATATTGGCACAAGTGAAGCCATCCACTTAGAGAGAGCTCAAAATGAATAATTTCAGCTAATCTCAGACATAGGTCTCCTCTTAAAGTTTTAAACTTCAGATATTTCTCTTGCAATTCTATTTGTGAATTGTTTGATTACATGACAAAGCCATTAGTTGGGATTGACTTATAACACTTCTCATATTGTTAAAAAGATGTATTTTACCTCAGAAGCAGCACCACATCGATGATGGGTGAAGTGACTTTTTCATTATATATCCCTTAGAGACTAAAAAGCTAAAAAAAAATGTGTTAACGGTTTCCCTAATCATCTTACAGTAAAGGTGGTTTCATATCATCCTTGTACCTATTTTCCCTTTCTATGTTTTCCCTTCCATGTTTCCATGACATTTTAAAAGTATGTCAATGGAATTGCTATTTCAATAACATTCGTCACAGTGTCATGTATTAAAAACAGATCTGTCACGTTCAAAGCCCTCCCTCACTTTTATAGAAGAAAGCCACTGTATTACTCTTGAAGTTTATAAAACAGTAATCATGCATTTAGCTAATGTTTAAAATAAATCTGTACATTTCATATCCACATTAAGGTGTATTGCACTACACGTGAGAACCCAAAATCTTTCTTGTGGATGAACTGGGATATTTAGGGATGAGTGGTAGAATGACGATCTTTTTTCTTCTACTTGAATTTTCTACACTTGTTTCATGGTTATTTAAGTACATAGATAACTCACCACTTAAAATTATAATAGATTTTAAAAATAATTGAAGAAATTTGTTTTTAAAGCATTAACAAATGTTAATATTTCCTACTTAGATATCTGTCTTCTCTTGGAATTATCCTGAAGCATTTCCCTGGCTACGTAAGTATCAGCTTCCCCATTGTTCTAATATTGATCTCAAAGGATGCATCATCTGTCACTAAATTTTCAATATAAAACTGCTCGTTTTGTTTCCTTTCACTCACTGTGGAAGCAGAGCACAAAACAGTCCCTCTGGCAAGTTCATCAAAACTGTGATCTCGCTGATTAAAATGCAGAGAAACTGGCATTTTCCTTTTATCTGCAGTCCATCATATCTTTATTGTTTGAATCTCATTAACACTGTATTTCTACTATCTTTTTCTACTCTCTTGGTGTTTTGTTGTAGTTATTTCTCACCTCCCCTTCCCTTCCCCCCTTACAAGAAACTAATTAAATAGACACAACCAAAAATGCCACATATAGATTCCTCGGGTAACTTTCTGTGATAACTTTTGAAGCATATCTTCCTAATATTTGTGTAGTCTTTTATCATAATTTAAAAATGAAGTACAAAATTTGGTGTCATTTACAACTGTACATCTTTTATGCAAAGCAATCATTTCTTAAATATTTTTTATATGCATCTAAACTCCTTTTGAATTTTTCTTCCCTATGCTTTTCTGATTTTACTGTTAAGATTAGAAATTTTTTTTGAAAGTTATTTCCAAATCTCTGTATTGCTCTTGTGCATTTACAGGATATTCCACAAGATGCTCTTTATACATATCTAAATGGTCAACTTTTCTTGCATATTTATTCATCAAGCTGTTTAATATAAAGTGCATCTCATTTTGACCAGGACAATTTTTACATGTAGTCCCACCGTGTAGTCTTAACAGAATCATACTTTTCTTACATTGTGAGACATGAAATCTATGATCTTCTTCCGAATTATATTCAAACAGAAATGTTTTAGTACTATGTTGTTTTCCAATCATCTAAAGATGGAACTGGATACATGTAAAGTCTCCATCTATGCATATGTATATGCATATGTATATGTATATGTACATGTACATGTACATGTGTATGTGTATGTATCTGTACATGTATATGTATATGTATATGTATATGCACATGTACATGTACTATATTCTGGAGGGTTTTATGAATGTCTCTTTCTTGGCAGAAAAAAGATTGAATTTTGGGATCAAAACTGACAGAGGTGAATCTATTTTTTCTCCTCTTTTCTCTTGTGAAATCTATACAAATATTTTTCATAATAATACTTAAAGAAAAGAAATTATGCTCAACTCTCTTTAACACCCTGAGTTCAACACTCAAAACAGGAAAAGGACAATCTATGTTGAATATTTTTGTAGTTATTAGAGTAAAATTATTTCTTTACCTGTTTATCTCATCTTATCTCTTGAAAAGGTTTCCTTGAAAGGAAATAACACACATTTTCCCAAATCAATAAATTTATTTATTTAACCCACAGCCATAACAAAGACGTAGCTATTGATCAGCAAGCTGGACCTGATAGAATTTTCTGTAGCTTTCATCCAGTTTGGCTTACATAAGTCCCTGAAGACCCTGTTATCATTAGATAACAAGAATTAAGGATCATTAGGCTAATGAGTGATTTGACAATCTGTCTTTACAGTAACTTGTGAAGTCACTTTGTAATATTCTTCCTTAAAGACAAAAACCATCATGGACTATACTGTGTTATTTTGAATAATTCATGTACATGTATGTACATGCATAGATATATGTTTTTAAGACAAAACAGTCTTTACTGTTCAAAAATTCTTGAGCCATAAGGCAAATATTGCATCTTGTACTGTTTGTCCAGTGTATAAGTGAATGTTTTTCGCTTATTCAGTAAACTTTATATCCTGTGCAGCTTGCCAACTATGTGGAAAGACGTTGCGTAGTGTCAGCTGGTAGTTGGTGTGAGTAAATAGGATAGTGGTGTAAGCAGGAAATAAAGGATTTAAATATCTTTTACCCAAGACTGCCTAAAAACATCTGGGATTTTTGTTTGGTTGGTTTTGTTTTCTTGTTTTGTTTGTTTGTTTGCTTTCTAACTGTGGCATTTATTAGAAATTTTGAAGGCCATTACAAATTATGCATATTTTTCACAATATTCCTTCCAAATATATTTCTTAAAATAGATTAAAATCTTCATTTGAAACCCAAAAGGAGACTGACCCCAAGTATTCAACCTTTAACTTCTGTAAGCGCTATGCTTTTGTAGGTTTTAAAAATGTTTTGTGGTTTTATTCAGAAGTTTAGTTCCATTCCTATTGAAAGTGGTTATGTATATTAAGAGATAAATTATCTGTAGAAGTATGTCCACTAAATCCTTTGGATTTATATTAGCAAGGAATTTAACTTGAAATATTCACTTTCAGTACTTCTCAAAAGTAAAAGTCTCTCAATTTTAATTTCATTACAAGAATATCTGTCACTTGGGCTTTAGCTGTAGCTGCTTTCATTTTTTCTACATACACATTTTTTCTGTGGATGTTCACAAGCTGATGACTAAGACCTATGAGTAATACATTAAAATGATAGAATAAACTTAAGTTCATTTTTCATGAACTCCTATTGGAAAACATGTACCCTTCAAATTGCTATTTCTATCATGTTCTTATATAATATCCTTTCCTATTGTTAACAAATGATAGATGATAATTGGACGAAAAAAATGAAACGTGATAATTCCATTTTTATATGGACAAAAAAATCTTGTCATGCATTTTCTAAACTGGACATGGTTTGAATAGGGCAAAAATAATTTATGTTTAATAACATAATTTATGTTTAAATCAAGCAATTATATATAATACAGTAAGTGAAAGAAGCAACATGAAAAAAAAAAAAATTATATTAAAAGTCTAAAGCCCAGAGTAGTAAAACTTGCATATAGGAAACCTATATGATCTTTCCTATTTCATACTGCAATTAGGAGGATTATTCCTCCAGAAATAAGGCATGGGAGAGTAATTTGAATTTAAAAAAGTAGTGAGGTGAACAGTTGTGATGTCAGTAAATCAATGCATGGGATTGTCTTCTATCACTTCTGGTAATCCTGAGTTGGATAGAAATACAGCTCATCATTTCCTTTTAAAAGCTTAATGTAATATTAGCCAAAGTATTTGTAACAACAATAAGTGGATATATTGGTTTGATATTGAAGAGGTAACATTTTGATGCACTAGTGTATCTTTACAGTAAACAAAATGGAAAAAATGTCCAAATAATAATATACCTTATAATAATAGTGTACAGATGCCTGCTACAAGACATCCTTTCCTCACATGAGCAATACTAAATTGTATGTATCACTTTCAGCTTAAAAGAAGTGTGCACTAAAAATTCTTCTAGTTAACAATGCTTTAACATGAAAAGCATGCAAAAAACATGAAAATCATTTTATTTCCTTCATAACATGACACTAGAATACTTTTTGCTTAATACTATATGAAGTCTTTTTTAATACCTTGGTCTATGAGAATTGAAAAGGGCAGGCAAAGATGTCAGTAAAAAATTAGGAAAGAGGAAAAAAGTTGACGAAAGGTGCAGAGATGTCATTGGAAAATCCTGGTATCTGAACTTCCATACACCTGAATTTCCAAAAGTTTTATGACCTCATCAAAGGTTATTGGGGAAATTAAGTGGCCATATTAGGGAGGAAGTAAATGTTTAGAATAAATTCATAACTATTTAAAAGCAAGGAAACTGAAGGTAAGGATAAGTGGTCAGAAAGGAAAACTGTGACCAATGAAATTCTTCCATGATATGACTTGGGAATTATTCTGTTCAACCTGTTTATACCAGCCTAGAAAAGAAAGTGAGTAGTAAGATGAGAAATTTTTCTGATTATGCTACTTCTTCAGGAGAAAATGAATAAAGGACAAGACTGATGATAAAGAATTACAAAAGAACCTTATAAAATTAAATGTTTGAAAAATTAATTTGCTCTTGAAATTTAGTGTGATGGACTTGCCAAAGAATTCTAACATTTTATTTAGGAAGTGATGGTCTCTGCATTACTATTGTCACTCAAAAAAACCTTGGCAGTGTAATCAATTCTGCCTTGAAAATATAACCTTCAGAGTACAGCAGTAATAATAATAACAAAAAAAAAAAAAGAAAGTGAAATAGTCAAAATCATCAGGAAAAGATTAGAAACAAAACAGACTATCACTGTGACAGTTTTTAAATTTTTGGTTTGTTGACCATTTGAATACTGAGTGTAGCTCTTGTCTCCCCTTTCAAATATGGCTTTACAGAACAGAAAAAGTTCCAGAAAAAAAAAAAAAAAATCAAAGATGTTCAGAATTATGGAATGGCTTCTACATGAATAACAATCAAGAAATCTAGAATACTACAGTATGAGAGAAAGACATCTAAGGATAGTTACGATACAGGACTACAAAACTGTAAATGGAGTAAACAAAAAATTGCACGTTGGTCTATCCTTTGGCAACAAGAACTAGGGAGTACGAGAAGAGGATAGGAGGAACTGAATTGTTTTCTTGTATGTCTGATGGCAGAGACTGGATGAGGTGAGTGCTAAAGATTAAACAACTAAAGATTAAACCAATCAGGGGAATAGAAATGCTCTGAAGCTTTCTGAATACATAGAAACCACGTCTGGCCTGGAAAGTCCAACATAGAAAGTTTTGCTATAGACACAGATAATATCTATGGAAAACATTGTATCTGATTGCTTTATTCTTACTTTTATAGTATTTAGAGCCATGGTGCAAGAACATAGTTTTGAACTGGATAGAAACTTGCTTAGTCCATGTGCAACCACTTACATATTCCTTATCATTTTTAAACTGGATATNAATCATCTTAGTGGCTCTTTTCTGTACTCTCTCCAGTAGCTCATCTGTGACTCATCTGTGTCATGATGCCTCCAAAATCCTACAAACTCATATTGGAAAATCACACATCAAATCATACTGTGTATTCATTAAACTTTATTTCTTTGGCCTGGTCCTAATGAGGTTATTTAATCTTTCTAATCACCTTTAACAATGTAAATATAGGAATAAATATATTAGCATATATACTGTTTGCCAAACATCTACCAGCAAGGGTCGCAGGTTGTAGGGTGAAGCATGTAACTTTGATCATGTAAGTTTTAATGAAGGTATTTTACCACATAGGGCAGAAGACCAATGCATTTGGGGATTTTACTATTTAATTGTCTTGAAATGTATGACTAAACAGTTTATTTGTTTGTTTGTTTTAAACAGATTTACATTTTGAATTCTTCTCAGTCATATGAAATTTCCATATCTGTACAGATTCAAGAAAGTCAATATTTTCCCTTTTTTTTTTTTTTTATAATTAATATTTTCCAGTAAAATGCTCCTTTTCCTTCTGGTAAACCAGAATTTTTTCTTTTCCTGTTTCTGTATGCTAGATGAAAGTAAAATGAAACAAAAAGATAAGCAATCTGCCCACACCCCCATACTCCCTTCATTAGGTCTACAAAATATGTCCTTTCAGTATCTTTGTAAGGTACTGGGATGCAGAATGAAATACCACATATAGTACATTCATGGTTGGAAATTTAATCTCCCTCAATATTTGACTTATTCTAAAGAATAGAAATATATTGTGGTAAATTATTATACAAATAGAAGGCATAAAATAATATCAATTAAGGGGACATTAGCATTTTAATAGCTAAATGTCACTTCTCTATCATATCTTTACCTGCTAAATATCTTGGTGGTCTCATCACACTGAGCCCACACTGAATCCCCTATATCCCTGGTGCTGATCTCAGTTAAAGGTGATTCTGTCTATACTTTGTTATATAAGGGAGGGAAGGTAGCCTTCTACCTGAAATTCTGCACACTATTTTTAAGCTGCAGGAAATAGAAATGTCCCATAACATAGCCAAATGAAGACCTGTTATCTCTTTAAAAATTCTATTATGATTATAGCCTTTTCTATAGTGTAATCTCATATACCCTTCACATAACTTCTGATAGTTTAAATAAGAAACAACAAATTCTAAAGATGAATCTTTATAAAAATTTAAAATAATGCGAATGCACCAATCTAAGCATGGTATTAAAATACTCGTATGTCATTACTAGTCTTGATTTTTCAACCATTTTACAATAATCTTCAGAAATTAACCAACCAGATTTTTAATATGCAAAGACATTTCTGTTAATGGTTTCTTCTCTGAAATATGTAACTTTTTCTATTTCCTTTGGTGAATATCCTTATTGTTATTCTTTCTATAAGCCAAATAAATCCTATTCTCAGTCTAAGGACCTTTATTCCTATTTATATCCCTTCTTTTCCATATTCACAGAAAAATTGTTAAATCTAATAATTGTTTTTGTTTGTTTTGACGTTTCTTCCACTGGGAATAGGTGACATTTGTCAGGGTGCTTAACAGTCTCTGGATAACTCACTATACATTGTGGTAATTATTTTGAAATTAGCAGAAATTAATAAATTCTTACAGACAGAATCTTAAAATTGCAATAGAATACAGGAAAGGAGAAAGCAAAAGGCATCCTTGCTTACAGCATTTAGCCTGGAGCTCTTAAAGAAGTCTAAAGACAAGCATTTATTACCTGTATTGTTAATGAAAATACTTGTAAGAAAAAGTCACTAGAATTTATGTTCCTTAGGCTCTTTGGAAAAAGGATCTCACCTGCTTAGATCACTTCTGAAATCTGGGTTTAATTCTGCTGTCAACATTATGCAGGAAAGGGATGAATGAACTTTAATCTCACAAAATCTAATCTCTTAGTAAATTAAACTGTGTAAGTTAGTGTGAGAAGGAGGAAATAGATAGTTAGTGATAGCTCTTAAATACACTTTCCTGACAAGAACTAGTGTGCTTCTGAAATAATTACTTCAGTCTTCCTCCACAGACTGAGATTTGCTATCTTGCATGGCTTTTAGAGAAGGAAGGGCAAAAAAAAAGAGTCCAAAGATCACTGAACCATGCAAGGATTTTGTTTCTTTCTTTGAGCATACTGAAAAAAAAATCCTTTGGAAATCATAATTCACATACACTTTCCTGTTTGCTCACTGGTAGATTGTTCTGGCCTGTAAATTGGAACAAAAGATAGCACTATGGTCTCCACAGTACTAAACTTTATTGTTACAATAATGGGTCATCAGAGAGATGTTTGTCCCTCACTATCCATGGCACTAACCTGTATTTGTTGAGGGACACTTTCATAGAATCATTGAGTCATAGAATCTTCAAGGTTGGAAGGGACCTCCAAAGGTCATCTGATANCTGCTGATGGGAAGCAGAGAATAATCTTTGTTTTAATTTGCTTCCGCGCATAGAATTGCTTGCTTTGCTCTGTTTGCGTTAAACTGCTTTTGCTTTTACCCACAAGGGTTTTTTTTTCCATCTTATTTTCCTTCCTCTTTTGCCTAGCTGAGGAGAGAGAGGAAAGGGGGGAGGTGATAGAGTGGCTTGGTGAACACCTGGTGCTCAGCCCAAGTTAACCCACCACAACTCTATGTCCATAACTGGCTCTCCTTGGGTACTTTGAAAATTTCTCTGAATCTTCATTCTATTCTTTCCTTAGACAGTGCCTTTTTTCTCTCACAATTTTCTTCAAGATATTTTTCTTGAGTCTTTTCTTCAATAAGCATGTGGGGGTTTAACAGGTATTTTTGATCAATATCTATGATGACTATAGTTCTGTCTCTTCATTTTCCTTAGAGTTTTGTAACAGAAAACAAATGCAATGTTTAAGAAGCTTAACTGTGTAAAACTTAGCATTATGGGATTTTTGTTATTTTAAGCAATCTTTCTGCAAGTCAAAGAGTATTCACAATTGCCGTAATGGTTAAAACCTGTAAAATACAGAAAAGATCCATTTTACATATAAGAAACTCACAATCTGTGGTTTTTCTTCCTAGTCATTATACATTATTGACTAATACAGATGTCAGACTTGACATTCATAGCAGTATTATGAGGCTAATGTGCCCTCTTAATTTTTGCTAGTGTCAGCAATATCTAGTTAAACATCAATAAACAACAAAGAAGATTTGTTTTTCTGCATTAAATCAACCTTTTTCTGCTTTGTAAGTGAATATTAACATTACTACAGTTAGGCATACCCTCTTTTGCCACAGATAATATATGGCTTCACTTAATACAGTCTTTTGCAAACACTGCTATAGGCAAGTTTGTTAAGTTTTAATATATGTAGAAAATTTTGAGTTGTTTCTTGTGATGCAGTTATGAGCTACTGTAAACTACAATGCCCTCACAAATTCTCTTTGTTCATAAGGAAACCTCTATAAACACAAATTTTACCTTTTGGTCAGCGCTGTTTGTTTTTTTTTCCTAACAGTGCAAAGCTATTAGATCTGCACTAAAATGAGAAGAGACATGTACTTCAGAGAGTTGTATAGGAATTGTGTACAGTTTAGTATTTCATCTGTAGGTTTGCCAAAAGATTTTGGTGCAGACACCTGATGGGGAAAGGGCAAAGACAGAGGTGAGACACATCCTTGAATTAGGTATTGAATGTTATGAAAAGAGATTTCTACTCTCACATGCTTTCGCACATAAGTAGTATAGATAGGAAAATGCCTCTCTCCCTTGTCAAGGGGAACATTGGATATAATTATGTTTACTGCCCATGCATATCTTGCACTCTTACTGTAATTACTTGTTGCCTTATGCATCTAGAATAACAAACCTGTGTTACCTTGTGTATGAAATGTACAGTTTTTGACAGACAGAAATCTGAGATATTTTCAAACATTGCTGCTTCTTCTCTTCATTTTAGGAGGAAGCTCTATCTTGCAAGAGTCTAGGAGGAGTAGACTTCTCAGAAGAGAGGACTTGTCCTTCAGAGTTGGTCCCTTGCTTTCCTGAAACACTTTCAGCTACTATTTTTTTTCTCTTGAGGCTACTCTTGAATCATCTTTGTATTAATATCAACCAAATGGGAGGAAAGCATTTTTCACCACACACCCGTACACTGCTCCAACTTTGAAAAGAGGCTTTAGCAAAAGTAGGACAAAAATAATAATGCATCCATGCACATACCTTTCTATGTTAGAAAGGGACTATAAATGCAGGATTATTTAATTTAGAGAAATTGGAAACACCCTTTAAATGGAAGAGTGCTATCTAGAGAACAGTATTTGTATAACCATGATATTAACTTGTTTATTGTTTTAAATTAGAAGGAAATTACTAGAGAAACCAAGTACTAATGCTGTACCATGTTAATCGTCTCCATTCATTTTTACATGTCTCTGCTGAAGATCTCCAATGCATCATGATTTCAGATACATTTATGCTAATATTGCAAAATGTTTCAGCATTATGCATGTGTAATTTGCTATCTCACATTTTACAA
>VYZX01014176.1:51153-62714 GCA_013401335.1 Brachypteracias leptosomus | reverse complement strand
TGCTGAGCAGTGCTTGCACAGCACCAAGGCTCTTCCTAACATTTCCCCAAACAGTGGGATGAAGTGGGCAAGGTCTTGGGTGNAAAAAAAAAAAAAAAAAGACTAACTAAACCAGATCCAAATTAAAGAGAATTTGTTAGGTTCTTGTAAGAACAAGGTTAATGGGTAGCTTATCTTAACCCTAAGGCTTGATGGGAATTACAATGCAGAATCAAAATCAGGATAATCCCATAAGAGTGACATAGCAATAATGATAAACTATGGATATGAATTGACATTAGCTGAGTCAGTACACCATGATTTGTATGTATACTTTTGAGAAGAAAAGATTTACTGACAACATATATGTAAAAATGACTATTCTGTGCCTTATTAAGGATAAACAAAAAGCCCGAGTCAACATCACTACATGATGGGAAAAGTCATGTAATTAAAAAAATACAATTGTCTAGTACAAAACCAGTTATTATTGGAAAGAGAGAACACACAGGTATTTGTACTGTAAAAATATCAGTTAATGTAAAAGCAAAGTAAGCAGAACTTGGTGTTAGAATAGACAATTCAAAATACAATTATGCATTTTGGGATACAGGAGATGCAGTTGACAAATGTAATTCTCTCACTTTTAGTTTGAGGCTGCTCAGTATCATTTGTGTAAGCAGGTAATTGTCAAATACAAAGACTGTGTCATGTCCTGCCTAGCTTAAAGCAAACTTACAGTTTATTATGTGTGATCCCAGAAGGCTGTAACAAGAAAAAAAAAGTTATGCAAAACTGTGTAATGTGATGTAAAACATTAATTCATCAGAGATACAGTGAAATATAGAGTAAAAGAGAGATCTGTGTATGTCTTCCTTTCATTTTAAGGAGATAGACAGCTAAAGATCACTGTTCCACAGATAGTGTAAATGAATAGCAAAGTCTAGCACAAGCTATAATAGCATAGCATCAACTTACTACATTATCGATTAAAATTTAAAGGAGAAAGTAAGAGCTGTGATACAGAGCTGACACCATTTCCAATCAGCTTTCTTGAATATGTAACACGTCATTTTAATTGGATCAGGCACTGGTTCAGCAATGAGCTAACCCACAGAGTGAATTTACAATGTATGGTTCTATATAAGAGATGTCTCCAAAATACTAAAGCATGGAGGGGAATTTATGCAGTGCCACCAGTGAAGAGTCTGCACATATGAGTGGTTATGCATGTATACTCAGTGCATAGATAAAGAGACAAAGCATATACCAACTGTACTGTAGTGTAAAACTCCAAATTCTGCTGCACAAGTGAAGATAATTTCTTATTCTGGGAATGCAGCTTTTTGGCTAATGTAGTGTTTTTAACATCTACAGAAATTTCAACCTATTGACAAAAATAAATCTTTCACTCAAAAGTCATATTATAAAAGGTGTACCAGCAAAGGAAAATAATTTCTTTTTTTCATTAAAGCAGAACTACTCTGACTTAATAATAGAAGTAATATTTCTTCATTGTGCAATGCGAATTGCACAGTGTTTTGCCTTTCATTGATTATCCTTTTCCTCCAAGAAAGAGATGATTGGAAATGACAACTAACAGCATTTCTACTAGGACATCACTGAGATGCAGTTGGACTTGGAACACCTGCTTGATATACAGTAGCTCTTCTTGGGGGGAAAAAATGTCTTCAATAAATACAGNAATTAAAAAAAAAAAAAAAAAAAAGACTAACTAAACCAGATCCAAATTAAAGAGAATTTGTTAGGTTCTTGTAAGAACAAGGTTAATGGGTATCTTATCTTAACCCTAAGGCTTGATGGGAATTACAATGCAGAATCAAAATCAGGATAATCCCATAAGAGTGACATAGCAATAATGATAAACTATGGATATGAATTGACATTAGCTGAGTCAGTACACCATGATTTGTATGTATACTTTTGAGAAGAAAAGATTTACTGACAACATATATGTAAAAATGACTATTCTGTGCCTTATTAAGGATAAACAAAAAGCCCGAGTCAACATCACTACATGATGGGAAAAGTCATGTAATTAAAAAAATACAATTGTCTAGTACAAAACCAGTTATTATTGGAAAGAGAGAACACACAGGTATTTGTACTGTAAAAATATCAGTTAATGTAAAAGCAAAGTAAGCAGAACTTGGTGTTAGAATAGACAATTCAAAATACAATTATGCATTTTGGGATACAGGAGATGCAGTTGACAAATGTAATTCTCTCACTTTTAGTTTGAGGCTGCTCAGTATCATTTGTGTAAGCAGGTAATTGTCAAATACAAAGACTGTGTCATGTCCTGCCTAGCTTAAAGCAAACTTACAGTTTATTATGTGTGATCCCAGAAGGCTGTAACAAGAAAAAAAAAGTTATGCAAAACTGTGTAATGTGATGTAAAACATTAATTCATCAGAGATACAGTGAAATATAGAGTAAAAGAGAGATCTGTGTATGTCTTCCTTTCATTTTAAGGAGATAGACAGCTAAAGATCACTGTTCCACAGATAGTGTAAATGAATAGCAAAGTCTAGCACAAGCTATAATAGCATAGCATCAACTTACTACATTATCGATTAAAATTTAAAGGAGAAAGTAAGAGCTGTGATACAGAGCTGACACCATTTCCAATCAGCTTTCTTGAATATGTAACACGTCATTTTAATTGGATCAGGCACTGGTTCAGCAATGAGCTAACCCACAGAGTGAATTTACAATGTATGGTTCTATATAAGAGATGTCTCCAAAATACTAAAGCATGGAGGGGAATTTATGCAGTGCCACCAGTGAAGAGTCTGCACATATGAGTGGTTATGCATGTATACTCAGTGCATAGATAAAGAGACAAAGCATATACCAACTGTACTGTAGTGTAAAACTCCAAATTCTGCTGCACAAGTGAAGATAATTTCTTATTCTGGGAATGCAGCTTTTTGGCTAATGTAGTGTTTTTAACATCTACAGAAATTTCAACCTATTGACAAAAATAAATCTTTCACTCAAAAGTCATATTATAAAAGGTGTACCAGCAAAGGAAAATAATTTCTTTTTTTCATTAAAGCAGAACTACTCTGACTTAATAATAGAAGTAATATTTCTTCATTGTGCAATGCGAATTGCACAGTGTTTTGCCTTTCATTGATTATCCTTTTCCTCCAAGAAAGAGATGATTGGAAATGACAACTAACAGCATTTCTACTAGGACATCACTGAGATGCAGTTGGACTTGGAACACCTGCTTGATATACAGTAGCTCTTCTTGGGGGGAAAAAATGTCTTCAATAAATACAGAGCCTGCCTGTAAATATCCTTCAGAAGCAATAATCTCTACAGTTAGCAGATAAATCTTTAACATACTTAATATCACTTCATTCTGGTGAAGCTATCTGAAGAGAGTCACAAGAAAGTTAGTGGAGAGATCAACCCCCCAGGGAGACAGCAGGAACATTTTTGTCATTTGTTGTGATTCGTTTGTAGAAGATCATTGTTGAAACAGAATTGTGGACTTATGTATTTCAGCACATGAATGTGAAGGTTACATCTCTAACAGAAAACTTAGTAAGAACATTTTGAAATTACCTGCGTTGTTTAAACAACCATGCAAAATACTTTGGACAATGAGCTAGTGAACAATACTTTTGAGTAGAAAATATGAGCCCTAAAACTGCCAGGTACACTAATTCAGTAAGAAAATGAGGCAGAAAGGCAGTAATTGTTTCCTGTGTGTACAGTACTTAGTATTTATGGTTGTGGTGGGTTTACCCTGGCTGGGTGCCCGGTGCCCACCCCTAGTCCCTCTATCACTCCCCCCCCCACAACCCAAACCTTCATCAGCAAGGCAAGCGGGGAGAGAGTAAGATGGAAAAGAAGAACCTGTGGGTTATGATAAGAAGCAGTTTTAATAAACAGCGGAGAAAGCAAGGTCGCCCGTGCGCGAAGCAAAAGCAACAAAGCCGTTACTCTCTACTTCCCATCTGCAGGCGGTGTCGGGCCTGTCCTGGGAAGCAGGGCTCCAGAACGCGTACCGGTTGCTCGGAGGACAAATGTCTTCCCCCGAATCCCCCCCATCCTCCTCCCTTTATAGTTGAGCTGACGTCATATGGTATGGAGTATCCTATTGGTCAGCTCGGGTTGGCTGTCCTGGTTGTATCCCCTCCCAGATCTTGTCCTCCCCCTCCCTGTACCTTTGGTGCCGTGTGGGCACTGATAGTCATAACAAGGGTGTGTGTTATCAACACTCTCTGGGTCCTAGGGCTGCATGAGGGCTGTATGGGGAAAATCAGCTCAGACAGACACACTACAATGGTTTGTCTTTTATTTTCACTAGAGCCAAAATCTCATAAAAATTTTAATGTTTTTTAGCTGTATTACCCGATTTTCCTCTTATGGGGGATGTCATGAAAGAAAGAATGAACTAGAACATGAAAAGAATGGTTCAGACCCTACTGTTTCAAAAAGTTGCCTTATATTTTTACTGTGAATTTACAACAGATGGAGGTTTTATTTCAAAACTTCTGTACAGGAAATCTTATACATACTACAATTGGTTTAGACAGCAAGTAAAACATGATGAGTTGTCTTTAAGGGTAATATAGGCTCTGTTGTGTCTACTGGGTACTTAAATAACTTTCAAGAATATAAGTGATTATGTGAGAATTTGATAAGGAAAAGTCATGCAGTGAATTTGTCATATAGACAAAATTTAGATTTATAGTATTATTTTTCTTTGCATAAAATTCGTATTAGGACATAGGAATCATAAATCAATATAGTGATTTTTCACTCAGTGCTGTCCAAACCTTCATAGATAATTTCAGCCCTGAGAAGTTTAGAATATATCATTAATATTTAAACATGTCAGAGAACATGCATCACTCACTCTCTTTTTCTGCTTTCTTTCAGGGAGTACAAACTTTAATTTAACCTATATATTTCATCATAAAGAATGAGCAAATGACACCTAAAACATAGAAAAATGAAAGGGAAAGAGATGTTTTCTTTACTAATCTGACTTTATGAACTACTAAATTTTTAAACAAAAAACATGGTGAAGATGAGATGAAACTCAGAGAAAAGATGGAACATATTTCTGGATTCGAGGATAATGGTGAGTAGTATGTTACAGCATCTATGCAGCGCTTTAATATCAGTTGCTTAAGTGAGACTTCAATTGCCAGCTTTCGTCAGTCTACATTTGTGATAAATAGACCAGATGGGTACAAACAGAAATAGAAAGCTTAAAAAAAAAAAGAAGAAAAAGGAAGGGGGAAAAAAAAAAAAAAGGTTTTGATTCTCATACATGGCTTTGATAACACTATCAAGCCCTGTTTTGAAATGGTTTAGTTGTCCAAGCAGGTGCCCTAAAGGCTCCATCAGGCATCTGAATGCCAGCCAATGTTTGAAAGCACTCCAGTCTGATAGCCATTAACTAACAAACTGTGAGAGCCCAACATAGCGTGCAGGAAAATTACTGACTTTATTCTGAGCACCTTGTGATGAGAACAGCAGAGGGAGCAGTCAATCTTTGCGGTAACAAAGACATACAGTATCCAATATCAGGGTATGTATTATCCAGTAGTTACTCAATTCTAGAACATTACACAGCACTTGGTGAGATAAGTGTAGGATATCCATATAGCACATAAATATAGAATTCCATGATTTCACAACTTAACCAAGGCTGGCAAACCAACCTATGTAGTTTAAAATCAGCATGAATTTGTCTACAATAACTGTAGTCACTACTCATTGAAGTCTAGCTGAATTTTAAAATAACTTAATTCATGATTTTTAATTTTTTTTTTTTTGCTATTTCTAACTCCCTAAAATTTCACTTTGACTGCCTAGTGCTATACTATATAGATTTTACTAATAATTGAAATTTCCCTTGAATATCAGCAATTGGTGCTCCAAGAGGTGTGACAGTAAGGGCAATTAAAAGTAGAAAATCGTCCAGCCTGTTCCAGTCATGAACTTAATATGAAGAAGTGAGAAATGAATGGCTTCTTCAAATTATTTTCCCAACATGCAAATATCTGTATTCCTTCCACTTTTTCTCCTCCAGCAACCTAGGCTGGGAATGTTTTTTTGAGTGAGACTATTGTACCATTATGTGGAGCTTCAGTCACAGTTTTTAAGCACTGCAAAAAGATCATTAAATGGTAAAAGACAGATTTATTCAGTGTCAGCTCAACACTACTTGAGATGTGGTACAAATTACCTCTGTCTTCACTTGCCTGCTGATTTGCCCAAGGCAAATCTTTTTTAAATCAAGCTCAGTAATAAAGTACATGATAGCAAAACTAGATAAATGTTAAATCAAGTAAAGTCCTCTCAGGAATAAAAGGTTCTCCATGCACTGGAAAATAAACTATATTTTAAATTACTGCTAACAGTTATTAAAGTAAAATATTAAAATGACACCTGTAACAGTAATGAACATACGAAATTTTTGGAAATAATCAGAAGTTTAAACTATCATAGCCAGTGGGTAAAATGTTGATCTCATAATCAAAAAATAAGGAATAAAAAGACCATGAACACTTCCAAAACCTAAGCATAAAATTACTGCTCTTATCTTCTCTATATCATAGTTTCTAATATTCACTGTACTTACTACTTGCACATTTTATGCTTATATATGTTTTATTTTAAGGTAAGGAAGGATATGCAGCTATTATTGGCAGACGTGTATAGTTCAACTAAACTAGTACATTGTTTACCTCTCACTTTATATAAAAAATTAAAAGGAAAAAAATCCAACATAGTGTCCTCCCCCATCTCTTCTTCTACATATCAGTGTTTCAATGTGATTTTTTTTTGTTTTATTATGTAGTTCACCTCGACTTGGATACACATTCAAAACAATAAGAAATAAACAATTAGAAAATTACTACTTATGTACTCTGGGAAGCAGTTGTAGGAAAGGTATGAGATTTCATTTCCATATTTCAGGTTTCTTTAAATTATATGTTTGATCTGCATTTCATTCAAGATAACAGAACTCTTCACTTTTATAATCTGTTATTTAGAATAAAATATAAAGAGAAGGACCACCCCCCAAAAAACCCCAACTCCAATATATAAAAGATACTAGGCCACTCAGGTAACATAACCCAATAGCACTACTTTTCCTGTTTTTCTAATGTCATCTAACTTCAAACATGGTCACAATTACTCTAACTTTGCCTTGCCAAGGGAGATTTGCTTATATCACACATCATGTATGGTTTAAAAATGCTGTTAAACTTTCTGTTTATAGAAATAAAACAATTATAAATTTTAAGTACATGAGATACCAAGCTTCATATGAATACCGAAAGTAGAGCTTTCTACCAGCTACTTGTTTGCAGCTTAACTCACATTTGCTTTCTCAGCTTCTGAACCTTTTATCTCCTTAGGCTGTTTAAGAAAGGAAAAGTATAACATGATTTTGTGATAGTTTTATGCAAAAGTAAGGGGGCAGGTGAAAAACTATATATATTCACAGTAAAGCAGGTTTTGGACAGAGTTCTGTAGAGTAACATGTTGGCAGTCAGCAGCTGTAGACTTTCAGATCCTGTCTAGTAACTGAGTCCAGCTGCCTTCTCATTCTCTGTCTCTCTCATATGCATATATTATAGCAATATCTGCAACAGACAGTACAAATACAAAGAAAAATACCCCAGGAAGATCATCTGAGAAACATTTTCTTGAGAATACAAGGAACTTGGAGAATGGATAACAGTTCTCTTTGGAGCCTTCACACTGACCTGATACCTTTGCCTGTACACTGAAATAGGAAAACAGTTGGGACTGTTGAAAAACTGTACTGAAGCAGAGAAAAATGCAACATCTGGATCCTAATCAGAGAGGTGGGTGAGTGTCTGCTGAAACGTAAATTCATCTCAGTTTTGACACACTATGAAAAGTTCTCTCTATCAGATGGAAGACATTTCCTAGACAGAATATTAAGCAATTTGAACTTTCTATTCATTACATGCTTGCATATAAAAGTGTTTCTTTTTTATAAGACTTCCATAAGGAAAAACTATTTTTTTTACATTTTTAAAAAACACCCTTTTTCAAAAAATTGCTAATAACACAAGTAAATGAACTCTAATTTGTCCATGGTACTTTTTTCTGGAAACATTGAAATGGCTTATGGTATCAGTGATAACATTAGAACTTTGCTATTGTTTCTACTGTCAAGAGTACTTAATTTATCAGCACTAAACTTGTGAAACAGCTGAAATTTATTCACTAGAGGCAATTCATCCTATAAAGTCTGATGGCAAATGTATTTTCCTTCAAGATACTTTTTGCACCAACTCATCTTTTTTTAACCTGATCATTTCTGTTTTACAATAAAGGAAATTGAATGAAGACAAATGAAAGCAAAAGTGGATGATGAGCCCACTCAATATTCATGTACATTAGTACAATATTCATGTACTTGTCTATATTTAAAGATCTCCTTTGTGTTGTCCTTTCTGCTACAGTCTTTTTCTATGATGTTGTACATCGGTTTTGGCTCAAAAGTCCTTGGTGAGGTTTAAGACCCTTTATCTGCAGGTTCTTCATTTTGCAAATTCTAAAATTATATTAACGTTTGATTTTTATTTGCCATATTTTCTTTATAGGTCTGCTACATTGATTGAACTCAATGAATGGACTGAGCTTGATCTGGCAATATGAAGAGCTAATGAAGTGTCCATTATCTTCATACTGAAAGGAATTCCATACAGCTGCAGTATTTAATTTATTTTACAAACGTATATGCATTATGGAAAGACCCTTAAAAAAGAGGAAGATTCCTTGTCTTTACAGCTCATGATACTTTCATTTTACAGCAGTTACTTTTGTGTAAAACGTTGTCCTTAAGACACCATGATTTAAATTATTTCTACTACGTATTCTGGCTAACTTAAAACTGTATTTCCAGGTATACTCATAATAAAGAATTTGAAGTCAAAACTGTTACAGTCACACAGTGACTTGCCTCTGAGGTCCAGAGCCATTGCATATTGACAAGGGTCAATTAGAAATGTAACAGCTATTTGATTTTTTCAATTGCACAATGACAGTGGTTATTCAAATATAATATGCTGTTTAGTCAATGTCTCTATTTCTGCCAGCTCACATTTATTTACTTTATCAAGTGGAATTTTGATCCTATGGACGTTCCTTTAACCACATTATCAGTTACTGTAAATCAATGTTGCTAAGATATATATGAGTGACAAGATACAGGTATTTAGAAGTCATCTGTCCAAAATTTTTAAGAAACTGGTTGTTTGGGGTTTTTTTAAATGTCATTTAAAAACAGCACAAAAAATAATATGACCTTCTATTAGCTGATTCAAGCTGAACTTCCTTTGTTGAAAAAAAGTGTGCAGTTTTTGGACTGTTATGGGTTTCTCACATTTTAACAGCAAAGATCTTTGTTTTGTCATAGTGCTCTTCTGTGAAGAACACGTGACTTTATTCCTGGCCACTTTACTGCTAGAAATTTGTTTTCTTTTTTTTTCTTATTTATTTTTTTTTTTCCCAACAATTATTTTATAGGCCTTGCTGTATCTTCAAGGAAAAGCAAATTAATTAATTAAAATTGCTATTTGAACTGTTATATGAGATTTGTAATAAGATACCATCTATATAATCCATCATTTGGCAGAAAAAAAATTACATTTTTTGAAAGGTCTTCAATTCACATTAGATATTCTTAAGTTGAAAAAAATCCTAAAAACTGGCAGCTCAACATGTAAATCTTAATGTTATCCACATATGAATTGCTGTAAAATGACAAATAAATGTGATTGAAGGACTTGCTGTAGCAGGTGCATAAATCATCTTCTCTGTCTTGGTTCTTGTTGCTTTATACGTTTATCACAAAGAGAAGCAAACTTCTAATGTCATTGTAAAATCTGCAAACACTAGCAGTTCCTTTCTTTCCTGAGTTTTTCACACACTGTATGTATGTGAATGAGATGTTCACATCTGAGGATTATACACTGGCAGTATACATGTAATAAATCATTTCAACCATGTGAACACAAAAACATCTACAGACTGGATTTAATAATCTCCATCAGTTGTTAACTGGGGTCAGACTGGATTCCAGAAGTATATGCTGCATCTTCAAGTCCTTCAATCAGAAGTTTCAGATATTGATATCCTTATTAGTCAGCCATCTTTCCCTCATTCCAGCAAGTTTTTGGTTTCTGACCTTTCCCATTATTCTCTGAAAAAGCACAGTGTTTGAAATTTTTGTTAGATTTCATCTAAAACTTCATGTAAATGTTATTCTGTCCTTTTCTTAATGTTTGAAAATGGTTGGAGTCTTTTTTTCCCCTTTAAAAACAGTCTTCCCAATGCGTACACTTATGTCAAGTTATCTTTTTTTAAAAAAAAATTTCATAACTTTGCTTTATGTTCTTTTTTTTTCAGGGGAAAATAGGGCCAGGTTAAATTAGATGTATTTTCTTCAGTTAAGACAAATTATTAGAGTTTTAATAATGAATATGTACCAGAATAACCTGCCCAGTAGTAAACATCAGGGTAAGAAGATCTCTGGGACCTTCTCCATCTCACTACAGCTCATGCTGCTCATGTGAGGCAACACAAAATGATAGAACTACAGAATAGCCTTTGCTGCCCATGGTTACTGCTGCCTTGAAGCCAATCTGGAGTTCCTAGGGCCCTGAGTCATTTTCTGCTGTTCCAGTTTGACCCCAGACTGTCCTGTTGCAGGGTTTCATTTGTCCAAGGGTCCAGGCTCTGCTTTCAGTTTTGGTGAACTACACGAGGTTCCAGCCTGCTCAGATTGTCCTGCATTAGGATGTGTTCAGAAACATTGTCCATTTCCCATGGAGTCATACATGTGATTATACAAGCCTGACAAGTATTGGTGGAATGAAGTAGGTAAGTTTATATATATTTTGTGTATGCTTCCTAACCTTACTCTAAAAAACAAGGATAATGAAGGGATAAATCTGAGATCTCTCAACTTTTTCCCACTGTAAGCAAAGATTATGCTGTAAATCAACACAGAATTGTGAACAATATATTTTGGTAGAAAGGTTGGACAATCCCTTTAGTGACCTTTTCCCCACCTCTGTTCCATTATCTCATCTTAAGTAAGACTTGTGTTCAAGAAAAGATCATCTTGAATAAGTATTAAAACCAGTCTCTGATACTATCAACATATCTAAGATTGTCTGAGGTTACTCTTGCTGTAGCCCTGCTGAAATCCACTGGAAGCAGTTTTCTGTCTGTAAAGTACTTTTTTTAAGGAAACACCAAGCTGTAGGGTATGTTCATGTGGTATAATGAACTACTATGCTAAAAATGTAAATACTGTCTTCACCTGAACTGATATATGTATATGGAATAAAACGGATATCTTGAGATACTTATCTGACTCAAATCACAGAAGTAGTACAGCTGCATCACTGTATGTGCACAATTAACCTTATTTCTTTTATATGCCACTTCCAGAAACAATACAGATTGTTCAGGAGGCTTTCCCTAACAGGTTTTTCCAAACTACTACATTAGGGGGTTTTCTCCCTCTTTTTTTT
>VYZX01014176.1:29743-51136 GCA_013401335.1 Brachypteracias leptosomus | reverse complement strand
TTTTTTTTTTTTTCTCCTGGTTTATACACATAGACTGTAAGATTCATAGAACAGGAACTGTAACTTTTAGATGTTCTCTAAAATAGTCACTTCGATTTAGATACTGCATAAACAGTGACACTTCTAGATAAAATAAATAAATAATAATTAAACAATCCTCTAATTATCTGATTCTAAAGCAGTGAACATGAGGAAAGAACAGTATTTTAAAAACATTTGCTATTATTTTGAAGAATAAGTCCCACCAGGTTAAAAGAAATGTATGAAATTCTGAGGGTTACTGTGGCCTGTATATTTGATAGCAAAGGAGGTGAAATCTCCAAAACATCTTAATTTCTTATAAACTTTTCTCTTTGGGAATTAATACAGGAAATTTTGGATGTTGGCCAGCGCAGTCTCATTTCTTAAGCTTATATATTTCAAGAACGATTTGGTTTCCGTCATTGTTAATTCTCATTTGCAACAGTGAGAAAACATACCTAGAAACTTAACATTATGGTACATAGAGACTGTATATAGAACATTGCAGTTGTTAACACAGATATAACCATTTTTTTGACAACTACAGGTCCAGAGCACAAGGGGTGAAATGCTGTGGCAGTATTCTCTACTGGGTGAAAAATCTTAATTTTTCACTTTGAGAAAGTACTGAATATTCCTTAATGAATATTTAATAAAAGGCATTTAACAAATATGTGATTATATGTGCTTAGATTTTCTATAATTTTATATTGGTAGAAGCATAGAGAAATTCTTTGCTCAACCTGAAACCAGAAACTCAACAAGTGTAACCTGATGTGGTCATAAAAAATAACAATAAAATACATAGACTATTCATTCACATGTACTTTAATGTTCTATTTCAGAGGTTTCAGCTCAAAGTTATAAAATGATCTTTAGTAAGTTTAAGAAACTAAGATTCTTCTCAGAACAATTTATATCAGAATTCATGCCCTGTTGCAGACTTAGAGAAAATTCTCAGGTACTGAGAACTACTTGGAAATACATTATTTCTCTTCATCTTATTTCAGTTTTTGTAGTCAAATTCTTTGTTAGAGTACATTTTGGTTGTATCTTTTTTCTCAGTAAGAGAGACATTATTATAATTAATAATAATCCGGTACACATTAAAATATTAGGATTAATTTTCTTTTTAAAAAAACTAGTTCTTTTCCTTATTTTTTAAAAGGAAAATTTAGTTCCATTCTTCTTTTAAAATGAAGGACAGTGCAAGCTATTTGGAATTAGACAAGTAGTTTGACATCCATGGCTTTAAAATCATAATGATTCCTACTGAAATTGTGTGATTTGACCCTGAAATAAACTGCCTGCCTCAAAATTAAATGTAAACTTTTAATGCACAGATCCAATGCATTACTGTTAAATTATAATTGAACAATTTTAAAGAAAATTTAATTTGGAAAATTTGTTCTGCAAAATTTAAACACAATTTATAGGAATAGAAGTTGACTAACTGTTCCTTTTTTAACTGGAATGAGAGCCCATTTGTTTCCTGTGTTAGCAAGCTGCCCCTTACTTTTATGTAGATTGTGCATGACTGTAATGATTTAGAGACAGAGACTCTAGTACTACTGAGTCAAGTATTTGATGTGACAGAGAATATTATGTATATATATGTATGTCCCTTGGCAGTGGCTGATGGATCTTGAAAAATAATTCTTGTAAAAAGAGCCTTCAGGTAAAAATATAAAAATATCAACAGTATTCCTCACATAAAGAAGTTCATGTTTGTCTTTCTATTTCACTAGGTCATTAAGACATAATAAGAATTACAGATCTGAAATGAAAGCAAGCTATGTAGCCAAGCACAGATGGCCTTTTACATGAACATATCTGTAAACATAGAGAACTATGTCCATTGGATATCTTCTTCTTTTTCTGTAAGAAGGCTCTGTACATTTGTTTTATGAACAACTAATGCAAGGTCTTTGGTGAACACATAACCAGATACCTTGTAATTCAAGGAAATTTTATGGGAAGAAATTAAAGAAAATGCCAGTCAGAAAGCACTCGGATATGCAAAATGGCTCTTGTACACAAGCACTCATGCTCTGCATAACCTCATTTTTGGAAAGACTTTGGGAACATCTTGTAGTCCTGCTGTCTAGTGTTGGTGTTTTAGCCACAGTTATCAATAACATTGTTTCAACAATTATACCAGAAGAAAGGCAAAAAGCCAATTAGTGAAAGCCAAATTACATATTCCTAGCTCCAATAGATGCCTAATTACTTTGATAGTAGAATGAATTAAGACTAAAGTGAATGTGAAGGTAATATATGAGTGATTAAAATAGAAATGAATTTTGATAAAAGATGCAGATTGTCACTGAAGAACCAAATTTCATATAGTTATGAGGCTTGTAACAGATTGTCAAAGGCCATTTGGTCTGCAATTCAGGTGAATTTTTGTACAATGGTATCACATATAATTGTGGTAAAGATGAGAGAACCATGAAAACATCAAGTATTTCCTAATTCACCCTGCTTCATACACCCAATGGGCTTTGTTTTCATCAGTTCAGAAAAAGTACCTTTCTAATGGAATCAGTCAAAGGAACAGTTAGGAAACAAAAATATAGGAAAGAGTCCATAGACAATCTGAGGTTGCTTGATAACTTATTGAAGCACATGACTGGGAAAAGCTAGCATGGATTCACCAAGGTCAAATCATGCTTGACAAACATGGGTTCACCAAGGGGAAGTTACGCTTGACCAATCTTATAGTCTTTACAATGATATAACTAGATGGATAGGGGGAGGCAGTTGATGTGATCTACCTAGACTTCAGCAATTCTTTTGACACTGTCTCTTCCTGCTTCCTAGGAAGGTCTAGCTATAAGGCAAATGGTACTCTGAGTGCTTCTACCCTCTGAGATGAAGAGTGTGTAGTTTTAAGCACAAAATTCCATGGATACAAAAATGGGAGTCCTCTAGTAATTTTTATTCATCTTAGGTATGTTCAACAGTAAACTGATCCTTGAGGGAAGGCAGTGTGAATTATTCTTGAGTTTTGAAAATTTAAAGTACAAATGAAATCACAATTGAAGCGTTCTGAGTATGTTACTCCTGGTTAGGGTATTCTTATGTTATGGAGGAATATTGGATTCTAAATCCTGGTCCAGAGGTCATTTCTGTATTTATTGTATAAAAAGACACTGTTATATTAGGATATAAAATGCATATTTCATGTGAGGTGAAAAGGAACACTGTATTTAAGACAGTGATCCAGAAAAAAAATGTATTGAAGGAGCTGGTTACAGTGTTGAACATGCTGCTAAAAATGTGTTTTAGATGACACTGAAATAGAAGCTATAGATAATTGCTAGGTTGATGGAGCCAGCAACTGAAAAAGACTGAGTGGCTTGGACTGCAAGAAAGTGAGTAGAAAAACCAAAAGTGTACCCAGCACTGCTTAGGCTAGAGAATGATGACTAGGACTTCTTTCTGAATGACATCTGAGAAAGAAACTGATGATAAACACTACTCTATCTACTTCCACAAATAGCAGGAACAGCTAACAGTGTTCTGCTTCTATAGGCTTTGGCTGTGCTACTGAGCCTGCCAATATTTAGTAGTTTAGAATCTGTATTTAAACTAGGTGTGGGAAAGCCTATGTAGATGGTTCTAAGGTCAGGGGCTGAGATATCTGGCACTTTCTGCAAGAACTGTGGCCTCTGTTACTATGTAGAGTTTATCTCACCATGTGGGAAATCACTGTGTCTTTCACTATTGTCATTCTTGTTTCATCCGGAAGTGCCAGTATGTTTTTTTTAGTTAGGTGACCTAGGAATAAAGTACATCATTTTGAGTAAATTGTCCACAATAAATGCAGCCACCTTGCTGAAACACTTCAATGAGGTATCAGCCATGTTCCCAGAGCAGCAAACAGGAAGAATGCACACAAATGTGTGCTGTCCTCATATGAATTCAGGTCATATAAATACAAACTGGAACAGGCTGCCCAGGAAAGTGGTGCAATCACCATTCCTGGAGGCATTTAAAAGATATGCAGACATGTTGCTTAGGACATGGGTTAGTGGTGGATTTGACAGTTTTAGACTTTCAGTTGGACTCAATGATCTAAAGGGTCTTTTCCAATCTAAATGATTCTGTGATTCTGTCTCCTGTGGCATCCTCACAGCTGAAGGACAGAGCCCAGAGAGTGGGGGGGGTCAGTGGGGCAGTCTAATTGGAGGCCTGTGGCTAGTGGTGACCCCCAGAGGTCAATACTGGGTCCAACTCTGTTCAATACACATATCAATGACCTAGATGAAGGGATGAAGTGTACCTCTAGCAAGTTTGCTGATGATACAAAACTGGGAGGAGTAGCTGACATGCCAGAAGGCTGTGCTGCCATCCAGTGTGACCTGGACAGGCTGGAGAGTTAAGAAGGGATAAACCTGATGAAATTCAATACAGACAAGAGTAGAGTACTACACCTGGGGAGGAATAGTGCCATGTATCGGCACAGATTGGGTGCCAACCTGTTGGAGAGCTGATCTGGGGAAAAGGACCTTGGAGCAGGCTGACCAAGAACCAACAAGGCACACTCGTGGCCAAGGCCAGTGGCATCCTGGGATGTATTAAGAAGAGTGTGGCCAGCAGATCAAGGGAGGTTATCCTCCCCTTCTACTCTGCCCTGGTGAGGCCTCATCTGGAGGTCTCCCCAGTTCAAGAAGAAAAAGGAACTATTAGAAAAAGTCCAGTGCAGGGTCAATTAAGATGGTTAGGGGATTGGAGCAACTACAATACAAGGAAAGGCTGAAAGCTGGGACCATTCAGCCTGGAGAAGAGAAGGCAGAGGGGATCTCATCAATGTTTATAAATATCTGAAGGATAGGTGTCAGGAGGATGAGGCCAGACTTTTCTCAGTGATGTCCATTTGTAGGACAAGGGAAAATGGTCACAAACTGGTAAACAAGGGGTTCAACCTAAACATAAGGAAATACTCTGCTGTGAGGTTAACACCACTGGAACAGACTGCCCAGAGAGGTTGTGGAATCTTCATTTCTCAAGGTGTTCAAAACCTATCTGGACATATTCCTGTGTGACCTACTCTAGGTGATCCTGCTCTAGCAGGGGGTTTGGACTAGATGATCTTCAGAGGTCCTTTCCAACCGCTATCATTCTATGATTCTGTGAAGGCTTAAGGGAGACCTTATTACCATGTTCCAGTATTTAAAGGGTGGCTACAAAGAAGATAGAGACGCCCTTTCTACAAGGAGTCACATGGAAAAAATGAGAGGTAACAAGTACAAGGTGCTCCAGGAGAGATTCTAATTAAAAGCAGGAGGAAAATTTTTCACAATGAGAACAATCAGCCATTGGAATAATCTCCCCAGGGAAGCGGTGAATTCCCCAACATGGGACACTTATGATTCAGCTGGACAGGGTGTTGGGCCATCTTATCTGGGTGGTGCTTTTGCAAAGAAAGGTTGGACCTGATGATCCTTAAGGTTCCTTCCAACCTGATATCCTATGATTCTTAAGAGAGCAATAAAACCGAAGCTTATACATCCTGGGAAGGATGTATATTTTCACAATATTCATTCTGCATCTATAGTGTCTTAGACTGTTGTTAGACTGTGAGAAGCTGGTTCTCTTTGTGTTAACACATACAGACTTTCAATAAAACTGATGGATTCTTTTTTGATCCCTACAAAATATCTGTGTTGGAGTGAGAACTAATTATTTCTCTTTTAAATATTGAGAACTGCATAAATTATGGGAAGTTGCTTGGACAGCTTCTGGTGGAGCTGTTAATATACATTTTCTAAGCCCTAGGAGTTAAAAAAAAAAAAAAAAAATCTTTCCTTCCCAACAGCTTTAATATACAAAGGGCTATGTGGTCTGGGATAAAATAATCTGAAGGATCAACATCTTACCCATTGGACACTGTTAAAGCTGAGATGAGCAGAAGCATTCCTGCTGGGCCTTCCTCATAAAAGCTGGGTGGCACAACTGGGATTTGGAATCAGTTTTCCACCCAAATAGTCTGCTCAGCTTTGCTGGCTTTGGAGTAATACTATGTAAAGCCCATTTCTTCTTTTTGCCTTCTTTTTGTAATTATTGAAAATATACTGGATGAACACAAGGCTATTTTCCAGCATTTTTTGTTTTACTCTATTCGTTGTATGCACAGAGTGGAAGTCTACAAAACAAAATGGCTTAAGATAAACAGAACGCGATAAAATTTGCAGATGTGAAGAGATTACTTTAAAACAGAAAAAAATCTCTAGCTTTCTGGTTATAAAGCTAGAATAGACTCTTAAAAGTATACATATGTAATCTGCAGGAGTGAATGATCAGAAAGTTTAACAAGATGCACTAGTTCCATTAAGACACTAATTCTGGAATTAAGAAGAGATATGTTTATTGAAATACTTTCAACATTTACTCCTAAATGCCACAGATTTAAATTGCCACAAAGATAATTTATACATCAAAGAAAAGACAAAAATTCATCTTCCCTACCCATCTGCTGATTCAAACTTGATTTTTGTTCTGTACTGTATTGGTTCTTCTCATTTGTTCATCACTGCAGTTTTTGTCAGTATAGTGTATTTTCCGGTGCTGTGATTTATACTATCAGCATTTTGTAGTTGCCACTTTTGGGGGAAACTAGTTACCAATGAAAGAATAATAATTGCTGGGACATATTGTAGGTGCTTTGTCTAGTCTTTCTTGCCAACTACAGAAAGCTGAATACTTTTTTGTCACTCAGCCAGAAAATCTAATTTTACTGATCAATCCCATTTTACATTTTTCAATTTCATTCTATCAAACTTTCAAGGTTTTGAAATATGGTGGGATTTTTTACATCATTGAGTAAGTGGGAAGAAAGGAGAGGATAAATATGTTCATGAAGCAAAATTCCTTCAATAGTCTGAATTTTCAATCCTTCTGGAAAGCTTCTATGATTGTGTAATAGGTATAAAGATTCTGAGAATTGCAACATTTTATCAGAGAAAGATTTAAAAATAACCATCAGACTGTAAATTTTATTCCTATTATAACATTTCATTTGTTACACCTCATCTGTTCATTCATCTTGAGAGAAGCAAAATCTGCTTGCATTTAAATAAGAATAGTTGCTTTTACTCTGATTCACTGACCTTTTTCATATAATCTACCATTTATTTCCTTTGGTACTTGTTTGGTTTTTAAAACATTTCAAAAAAGCTTTCTTTAAAACACTTGTAATAATGCTATTAGAACCTTCACAATGCTTTATTTGAAATCCTGATCTATGTACATTCTGTATTCTAAATTAGCCAGCTCTTAACTGTATTATTGCCTTGTGAAACACCATGATAGTACCATTGTTTCTTCATTAGAAAAGCACAAGGATTCTATTACTTCCCCTATATTTTTATGTTCATGTTACCTACAAGTGGATTATCTAACTCTAGAAGTTATTTTGTCTTCAGCTTATTTCTGAAGAAGATATTATGTTCTGGTTTTATGTTTTGGTGAGTTTAAAAAACATTTCTATTGTAAATATGATTTAAAAAAATTTTTCTTTCCATTTTCTGTAATAGTAGGATATATGATATGCAATACCCGATTGTGTTAAAATTTATATTACAGTGTGTAAAAAACATTGACATTAACTGCATCTGATACAACATCCTGATGAGCCAAGTAATTTTAAAAAGTGTAATTTGTTTTAAAAATTCAGCACAATGTCAGAGGCTCTCCAAGACATTATCGTATTATTCTCCTGTGACAACAGCTCCAGTACCAGCAACACTATTAGAATAGGAAGGCAAAAAGTAGAAGAAATACTGCAGGTTTTTGGCAAATATTTATCTGTTACAAGAAATCCTAGAAGTATTCCGCAAAGAGAATTTTATCAGCAGCAAACACTTTGGAAATTAATCCCACCTCTTTCATCCTTTTTGTTTTACAAAAAACCTTAATGAAAGTTATGGAAATTGTGTTATCCAGAAGCACAATTTAGCCTATTATTTCTGTAACCATCATAGATCAAAATAGATCATGCTATTTCTGGATTGACAAGCAAAAAATTCTAAAACTAATGCAAAAATGCATTTTATTTTCCATTGTTAAATAATTCAGCTAGGATGAAATTCTGCCAGGCATAATAACACGATCCAGAATTCAGGTTTCAGTTGCATCCAAGAGCACTGCTCAAGGTCACAGTTTTGCACTAGATTTTCTTATCTAGGTACAAAGATGTGAGTATACTTCTGTACCTTTGAATTTCTGCATTTAATACAATGCAGAAAAAGCTACTATGTTTGCATGAGAATGGATGCTAGATTACTATCTTTTCTGAATTTTTCAATTAGGAAGTACATTTGCAGAACTCTTAGGGTGATGCAAAGGATAAAGTTCTTCCTGTAACAGGGCCTTCTGCTTTTATCAGGTTTTGGCCAAATACTTTAAACTATTTTAGCATATTTTTGGTGTTTAATCACTAAAGGCATCACATCTGATCATGTCTATGAATACTTAAGGGCTTAAGTACTTAACTATGTAGATTATTTACCTGACATGTAAGTGCAATAATGAAACTACTAAATAAAGTGCAAATCATTATGTAGAATGCTTTTCACAATATTTTTAATGTTAACATCCGTACTGAGGACATTATATATCCTATTAATTATGTTATATTAATTGTACTATAATGAATTTGTTTTATATAAAGAAACAATTTTAAGAGGTTTTCCTGTAATATTTAAGACAAACATGAAGAAGTTTGTGTTATAAGTTGCATTGCTTAACTTCTAAATTAGAACTTTTCCACATATTTGAAAAAGCTCTTTCTTTTGCAGTCACTTCTGACTAAGATTCTGTGTTCAGAAGCACTCATCAGTCAGAGGTAACTGGAGCTAGATCAGGATTTACAAACTTAAAACACACCTATAAGGCAACAACACAATTCAAGTGACCATTCCAAGTTAATTAAGACTTCAAAAGACAGTTTTACCTGAATGAAACTAGTTGTAGTGTGGAATATTTATAAAAGAAATTATAAAATACGCTTTAAAACTTGACTGCATGCTGTCTGAATTAGAATAAGGGAAGTGGAATACAAAACTGATCATTAATATTCATGAGGTGAAACTTCCTTTTACTACTTAGAAAGAGCAACAATCAAGGAACTGTGGAAAGACAACTGTAGGTTTTATTTACCTTTTCCTACTGAACTTCAGACTAAAATGACTGAATAATAAAAGGACTTAACCAACAGGATTCAGGAGTTAGCGTTTTGACTAGAGACAATTTAAAGTGCGGAAATATTTGCTGAAACTATATAGTTGTTTGAGTTTTTTTGTCATTCCTCAGCTAAATTGAGGAACATTATTTTACCAGTTACATAGGCAACCAAATATGGGAAAGAATATTTTTTAATATGTTTGATTAAATAATCAAAAACCTGTTTTATTAGCATCTGTAATTAATATATAATTAAGACTTTTGAATACAACATCAAAATGTTTGAATTGTATAATACTTTGGGTTTTAATGTCTATGGGGTTTTTTCTGGAGTTAATTCTTGAAGTGAACAGTATGCATTCATTTTGTACAATCTTGCTTCCAGTCAAAATTCTCCAGTTTTAAGAAATTAAATAAATTTTAAGTATGTTGTATGTTCTTTTCTAGGGTTTAGGTTGTTTTTGTTGTTGTTAACTTGGTTTGGTTTTCTTATTTGCTTTGTCTTCCTGGACACACTTAAAGACAAAAAGAGAATCTACAGAGAGTGGAAGCAAGAACAAATAGATTGGGAGGACTACAAAGAAATTTTCCAAGCAGCCAGGGATCAGGTTAGGAAAGCTAAAGCTCAGGTAGAGTTAAATCTGGCCCATCAAGGGCAACAAGAAAACTTTCTACAGGTATGTCAGTGATAAAAGGAGGACTAAAGAAGATGTGGGCCTTTTCCAGAAGGAAACAGGAGATGTGGTCACAAGGAATACGGAGAAGGCTGAGGTATTCACTTCTTTGCCTCATTCTTCACTGGCAAGGGCTCTGGCCAGTTGCAGAAGGCAAAGGAGGAAGATCCACCCATTGTAAGTGAAGATCAGGTTTCAGACTATCTAAAGAACCTGAAGGTGCACAAGTCCATGGGACCTGATGAGATGGGTGGTTTGCGAGCAGTTTGCATGGGAGGGACACTGAAAGCTGCCAATTCAACGAGGCAGCTATGGTAACCTCTCACCAGAAGACCATGACATCCCGGAGTCCTGCACCCTCCATCTCTGATGCAGCCTCACAGATGGAGGTCTCGTGGGAACACGCAGCCACTCAGGTGTTGGACTGCAGGGTGTGCCTGGCTTTCATGACAATGTCAGATGGCAGCAGTGAGCACCCCTGTGGGAGGTGTACTTGGGTACAGGAACTCCTCCACTCAGTGACAGAGCTTGGGGAGGAGATAAGGAGGATGAAGACTATCAGGGAATGCAAGAGAGAGATAGATGCTTGGAGTTGCACCCTGCCTTCAATGATAGAAACCCAGAAGGCAGACAGAGCCCATACTACAGAGAACTTCCAGTCCCCTCTCCACCCAATTGGATGTGGTGATTTAGAGGACAGGGGACAATGGTGGGAAATTCCTGCCTGACATAACAGGTGCTGTAGGCGTGGCTACCCAACAAATACCCTGCCTCCCCAAGTGCCCTTGTGTAACAGATATGATGTTCTGCAAGGGGAAGCAAATAGCAGCAAAGACGACAGCTCACCTAACTTGGAGGTGTCACTGAGGCTAATACAGACTAGGCCTCAAATCAAAACATCTTCTGTAAAGGAAGAAAGATGGGTCCTCATTATAGGGGACTCACTTCTAAAGGGAGTGGAAGACCCAATATGCAGACCAGACCCTCTATATAGGGAAGTCTGCTGCCTCCCTAGGGTCCAGGTTAAGGATGTAAAGATAGGACTTCCTTCCCTAGTGCAGCCCTCAGATTATACCCTTTTGACTTTTCAGGTAGGTAGAGATGAAATAGCAAAAAGAAGTTCAAGGGCAATGATGGAAGATTTCAGGGCCTTGGGACAACTGGCTAAAGGATCGGGAGCTGAAGTCGTGTTCTTGTCTGTCTCCCCAGTTGCAGAGAATGATGATATGGTAAACAGGAAGAGCGAGTGGATCGATGCCTGGCTCCAAGCCTGGTGCTACCAGCATGACTTTGGGGTTTTTGACCATTGCCTGATTTACAAGACACCAGACCTTCTGGTAACTGATGGGAAAAGCTTGTCTCACAGGAGGAAAAGGGTTCTAGGACAAGAGTTAGCAGGATTCGTAGAGCGATCTTTAAACTAGCTTCAAAGGTGGGGGGAATGTAAGTGTGTTTGTCAGGCAGGCAGCTGGGTGTGGTAACTCATTACTTATAGGGCAGCATGTTGGTAATTTTGAGAGTCAGAAGGCATACTATACCTCAAGGGAGAGAGCTACATGCTCATCTCCCTTCCTGAAATTATTATACACCAAGGCATGCAACATGGCAAATAAACAGGAACGACTGGATATCTGTGTGAGCTTGCAGGGCCACGATCTCATTGTAGTTACTGAGACATGGTGGAATAGCTCACATGACTGGAACGCTATCATGGACGGCTATGTCCTTTATAGGAAAGATAGGATGGCAAGGTGAGGTTGTGGAGCTGCTCTTTATGTGAGAGAGCAACTGGAGTGTACTGAGCTTTCCTCGGGGGTGAATGATGAGCAAGTTAAGAGCTTGTGGGTAAGGATTAAGAAGGAGGACCAATAGGAGTGACGCTGTTGTGCTTATTACAGAAAACCTGATCAAGATGGGGAAGTTGATGAGGCCTTCTACAAACAGCTGGAAGTAGTCTCACAATCACAGGCCCTGGTTCTCATGGGGGACCCTGGTATCTGCTGGGAATGGACAAACAGCCAGGCATGTTCAGTCGAGGAGGTTCCTCCAGTGTATTGATTATAACTTTTTGACTCAGGTGGTGGAGGAGTTAACAAGGAAAATTATGCTGCTAGACTTTGTATTCACAAAGAAAGAAAGTCTGTTTGGGGATATTAAGGTTGGGGGNTAGAATATGGATTCACAAAGAAAGAAAGTCTGTTTGGGGATATTAAGGTTGGGGGCAGCCTTACCTGTAGCGATCATGACATGGTCGAGTACAGGATCATGTGAGAAAAAAGCAGGGTGATACGTAAGATTACAACCCTGAATTTCAAGAGGGTCAATTTTGTCCTCTTCAAGAACNGGTTTGCGAGCAGTTTGCATGGGAGGGACACTGAAAGCTGCCAATTCAACGAGGCAGCTATGGTAACCTCTCACCAGAAGACCATGACATCCCGGAGTCCTGCACCCTCCATCTCTGATGCAGCCTCACAGATGGAGGTCTCGTGGGAACACGCAGCCACTCAGGTGTTGGACTGCAGGGTGTGCCTGGCTTTCATGACAATGTCAGATGGCAGCAGTGAGCACCCCTGTGGGAGGTGTACTTGGGTACAGGAACTCCTCCACTCAGTGACAGAGCTTGGGGAGGAGATAAGGAGGATGAAGACTATCAGGGAATGCAAGAGAGAGATAGATGCTTGGAGTTGCACCCTGCCTTCAATGATAGAAACCCAGAAGGCAGACAGAGCCCATACTACAGAGAACTTCCAGTCCCCTCTCCACCCAATTGGATGTGGTGATTTAGAGGACAGGGGACAATGGTGGGAAATTCCTGCCTGACATAACAGGTGCTGTAGGCGTGGCTACCCAACAAATACCCTGCCTCCCCAAGTGCCCTTGTGTAACAGATATGATGTTCTGCAAGGGGAAGCAAATAGCAGCAAAGACGACAGCTCACCTAACTTGGAGGTGTCACTGAGGCTAATACAGACTAGGCCTCAAATCAAAACATCTTCTGTAAAGGAAGAAAGATGGGTCCTCATTATAGGGGACTCACTTCTAAAGGGAGTGGAAGACCCAATATGCAGACCAGACCCTCTATATAGGGAAGTCTGCTGCCTCCCTAGGGTCCAGGTTAAGGATGTAAAGATAGGACTTCCTTCCCTAGTGCAGCCCTCAGATTATACCCTTTTGACTTTTCAGGTAGGTAGAGATGAAATAGCAAAAAGAAGTTCAAGGGCAATGATGGAAGATTTCAGGGCCTTGGGACAACTGGCTAAAGGATCGGGAGCTGAAGTCGTGTTCTTGTCTGTCTCCCCAGTTGCAGAGAATGATGATATGGTAAACAGGAAGAGCGAGTGGATCGATGCCTGGCTCCAAGCCTGGTGCTACCAGCATGACTTTGGGGTTTTTGACCATTGCCTGATTTACAAGACACCAGACCTTCTGGTAACTGATGGGAAAAGCTTGTCTCACAGGAGGAAAAGGGTTCTAGGACAAGAGTTAGCAGGATTCGTAGAGCGATCTTTAAACTAGCTTCAAAGGTGGGGGGAATGTAAGTGTGTTTGTCAGGCAGGCAGCTGGGTGTGGTAACTCATTACTTATAGGGCAGCATGTTGGTAATTTTGAGAGTCAGAAGGCATACTATACCTCAAGGGAGAGAGCTACATGCTCATCTCCCTTCCTGAAATTATTATACACCAAGGCATGCAACATGGCAAATAAACAGGAACGACTGGATATCTGTGTGAGCTTGCAGGGCCACGATCTCATTGTAGTTACTGAGACATGGTGGAATAGCTCACATGACTGGAACGCTATCATGGACGGCTATGTCCTTTATAGGAAAGATAGGATGGCAAGGTGAGGTTGTGGAGCTGCTCTTTATGTGAGAGAGCAACTGGAGTGTACTGAGCTTTCCTCGGGGGTGAATGATGAGCAAGTTAAGAGCTTGTGGGTAAGGATTAAGAAGGAGGACCAATAGGAGTGACGCTGTTGTGCTTATTACAGAAAACCTGATCAAGATGGGGAAGTTGATGAGGCCTTCTACAAACAGCTGGAAGTAGTCTCACAATCACAGGCCCTGGTTCTCATGGGGGACCCTGGTATCTGCTGGGAATGGACAAACAGCCAGGCATGTTCAGTCGAGGAGGTTCCTCCAGTGTATTGATTATAACTTTTTGACTCAGGTGGTGGAGGAGTTAACAAGGAAAATTATGCTGCTAGACTTTGTATTCACAAAGAAAGAAAGTCTGTTTGGGGATATTAAGGTTGGGGGCAGCCTTACCTGTAGCGATCATGACATGGTCGAGTACAGGATCATGTGAGAAAAAAGCAGGGTGATACGTAAGATTACAACCCTGAATTTCAAGAGGGTCAATTTTGTCCTCTTCAAGAACCTACTTGGAGGAATCCCGTGGGTTAGGACACTAGAAGGCAGAGAAGCCAAAGAGAGCTGGTTAGTATTCAAGCAACTCTTCTTCCAAGTTCAAGACTAGTGCATCCCTTAGAGTAAAATATCAATTAGAGGAGGCAGGAGACCTGCACGGATGAGCAGGGGGGGAAAGAGGTACTGGTCACTTGGGAGGATTATAGATACACAGTCTGGACATGTAGGGAGACAACAAGGAAGGCCAAAACCCTTTTGGAATTAAATTTGGCAAAGGAAGTAGAAGAGGACAAGAAGGGCTTCTTCAAGTACATCAGTAGTAAAAGGAAGACCAGGGAAAATGTGGGGCCACTGCTGAATGAGGTGGGAGCCCTAGTAACAGAGGAAGCAGAGAAGGCAGGGTTACTGAATACTTTCTTTGCTTCAGTCTTTACTACTAAGACCAACTGTAAAGAATTCAAGTCCCTGGAGTCAAGAGAGAGAGTCTGTAGGAAAGAGGACTCTCCACTGGTCAGTGAAGACTGGGTTAGAGATCTGTTAGGCAAACTGTACACCCACTGTGCTGCTAGCTCTCTTATTCCTCAGGCCAATACCAAACTCAGCAGCATCACCTCAGCATAACTTCATCTTTTATTCTTTATCTGTTTACTCTTCTCCATCTTGAATCAGCCAAGGGGGAACACACCACTGAGAGAGAGCTCAGCAAGCTGCCCCCAACAGGAACTCTCTTCCAACTGATCAGCTCCTTGTTACTTCTCTGAAACTGGTTGGTTCCTGGTTAATATAGCCCTAGCCTGGCCCACCACCCCAACCATGATCACCTGGGGGAAGTCAGGGTCTCACACAGGTAGGCCAGGTTCTGCCTCTGGAGCCTTGAGGAATGAAATATGTTGCTGGATCATGACTCATACATAGGTCAATTCCAGCCCAGGCCCCAGCACTTCACCCACAAATCCATGGGTCCTGATGTAATGCACCCGTGAGTGCTGAGGGAGCTGGATGAAGTGGCTTCTACGCCACTTTCCATCGTTTTTGAAAGGTTGTGGAGAACAGGACAGGTGCCTGAGGACTGGAGGAAAGACAGTGTTACTCCAGTCTTCAAAAAGGGCAAGAAGGAGAATCCTGGAAATTACAGGGCACTCAGCCTCTCCTCCATCCCTGAACAGGTGATGGAACAGCTCATTCTGGAGATCATCTCTCAGAACTTGGAGAGAAGGAAAGTTACCAANCCATGACAGGGGTGTTGAAATTAGATAATCTTTAAGGTCTTTTCCAACCCAAATCATTCTAGTACTCTTCTATTTCTATGACTCTTCATTCTATGACTCTTCTATTGGCTCTGCATCATTCTGGATAAACAGTCTCTCAGAACAACTGTAGCATATCTTGTCATTGACAAGATCTGAAGGTCCCTGTGTTCATTGCTAGATTAAGCCTTTACTCATAGCTAAGTGCAAAAATGAGCTTATCTTTCCAGCAGTCTCAACCACCAAACCCAAAAGAACTTTAAAATTCCTGTGGATGTTAATCACTCACAAATGTATGTTCTACAACGTATTCTGAATGAGAATGAAACAACAAGTGCAGCTTAACTTGATTAAAATATGAACAGCCACACAAACAAAACACTTCAGAGGCTCCAGTTAAAATCCAAATCCATTCTGGGCAGCAAGAGAACTAAGAAAGTATTGATCTCAGTTTCATAATGTGGATTTTTGAATGTATGATGATAGAGAGAAATTGCATAGCAGGCAATGATTGAAAGTTATGAAAAAATGAGATACATTATGAACTGAGAATTTTCAATGACCAACATAATCTACACAAAATAAGTCAGAACATATTACCAGTGATGGAACTAGACAATCAGGTTTATTCAGGACAGAGCTGTTTGCCACATGTAGCATTAAGAATGTCATCTGGAATACTAAGGTAGTTGAACTCCAGCCCTCTGACAGGTTTTGCTAATAGCAGGTGTGAATGTCCATAGATGTCCAATGTGAACTATTCTATGTACTAGATGAAGCTGGAGACCACAAACCACAAATCCCTATTGTAGGAGAAGGTGTTAAGGAAGATGCAATTTGGGACCATAAAGTCAAGGTGAAAAAAGCTCACGAAAATATGTTGTGAGGTAGCATATTACATCTGGGGTATGTAAACCAGAAAGGCTGAAACTAACTCGTTTTTACATGTGACAAAAAGTTAAACCTCATGAAAATTAAAAAAGTTGGGGAATAAAAATCCAAAACAGATGCCTATGTTTTTACCATGAAAGTCTGCTGTCCTCTACATTCCAGGTGACAGGCTGTGTAGAAAGCTGCTTGACAAAATCAGGTACTAAATAATAACACTTCTACAACGGCCAAACTGTGAGAAATTTACATCTCACTGCCAGGTGAGATGTTAGCTTTCAGTGTAAGTTAGGTTTTCGCTTGAAAGGGGTATTGGAAGTCATCACAACACATTTTAGATAGGGCATCATGAAAAGGACACACACTACACATGCCAGGGGTTGAAGCACAAGAAATGAACCAAGAGCATGAGAGCTGCAAGAGCTGGTTGTCCAAGAAAGAATGCATGTGGGAAAGGACAGGGATAGAAGTCACTTTACAATCCAATAGAAGGGTAACTTCATCCTATTAAAAAACTGGAAAAGAATTTAAGTCTGCTTCTTTTTTCATAACTTATTTTACGTTAATATTTAATGTAAGAAACAATACAATAATTTTTAATTAATAGCTCTTTTTTTGCTAATTGGTCTTTCAGAGAGACACTTGCCAAGAAGGCTTCACCAAAACCCAACAGCTTGTTTTATAAAGTAAAACATTTTTGACGTTCTGAGGGAGCATTGTAGAATAGTTTTAATCACTCAGTGCCAAATGACATCTGGGGGATCATATTGCAGCCCATTGCAGCAGACATACAGATGAAAAAGTTGTGTTTTTCTTTTCCAGGGAGATAAATCTCCTACTAACTGAAGTAAAAAATTGTAGACAAGAAGCAGATACAGTTGAGAGACTGTCAAGCAAAAGAAGTTGCTGTAATGTGGGAGACAAAGGCTTCTGCATAAAGGAAAACATGTTCAGCTCCAGCTACCAAGTAGCTATACGAAGCACCAACACAGGAGAGTAGTCCAATTTATAATGGGAGACTCATTGAATTTATTAGCCAGGGGCTAGGGATAACAATAAAAATAGAAGAGAGAAAAGAAGCATAGTGACAGATTTCCTCCATTCCAATAGTAAAAATATGAACAAGAAAGTTCCTAGCAACTCAGAAAAATGTTTTCCAGAAAAATGTTTTCTTCTTATTATTTCTGGATTTACTCCATCTGGTCTGCAGCTTTCAAGTCTCAAATGAGAGAAAGATCCATCTGGAATTCAGGTAGAATTCCACCTGAACTTTGGCTTCAAATACAAAGAAATGATCCATAGGAACTATAGGGTGGGATCCCTGGGAGGATGATAGAACAACTAATCTTGGAAGCCATTTCCAGGCACGTGAAGGACAAGAAAGACATAAAAGACTAATCAGCATGGGTTTACCAAGGTGAAGTCAAGCTTCACCAACCTGATAACCTTCTGTTATGAAATGACTGGCCCTGTAGATGAGGTGAGAATAATGGATATTATCTACCTAGTTTTCAGTAAGGCTGTTGACACTGTCTCTATAGCATTCTCTTAGAGAACCTGATGAATTATGGGCTCCAGAAGGTGACTTTCAAATTCCACTATACTGTGATTCATCCAAAAATTTGAAGGAAATATTTTACACCTGATGAACTTGCAGTTTCCAACAAGCCTTTTCACTGAATAAATATCTTCCTAAACTTAATAACAGATCCTAATAGACTAGCAGTAAGGGTCAAGCCTCCTTGGGAGGTTGCATATTTCAAAATTTTGTTTCCAAAGTGTTATCACTTCCTAACAGAAAATAAAATTTAAAAAAAATGTAAAAGGGACACCTTTAAAAGAATGAAAAAGCTGGAGAAAAAAAGTTGTTAAGGAGAAAATGTGACATTTTACATGAAAGTTGAGGAGAGAGGAACAAAATTCAGAGGAGAAGCCTTTGGAGATGGTCATATAAAACAACTCCATAGTCTGAATTCTATTTACAATTGCAACATCTCTGGAAATACTCTAATAAGGAGCCTTGCTTTGGAAACATAAAAACACTTTCTTTTTATTAGGAAAGTGACAAGGTACATTAAGCAAACTGGGCTGTAGACAGGTGTGACACAGTGAGGGATCATTAAATGTGGCAAACCCAATGTACGACATCTGGCAGCCCTGAGAATGTCTGCTGCCTTTTTGGGGCAGTAGAGAAGGGGATAGAGAAAACCCAAATCAGTTTCGTTGCTTAACATTTCTTCTTCAGGGTTATATGGTAAAGAGAACAGTGAAGTATCTATTGTTAGAACTTTTAAGCGTTACTTACACTTGACAAAAATACTACAACTGTTATTCATAATAATGAATTATTGTGGTCAAATTATGTGTAATACTTATTAATCTAAGGAAAATAATTATTTGAAAGTCTACAAATAGATCTGTAAGGAGACTATATGACTTTTTTCACTTAACAGTTTAGGAGGATGTATAATAATGGCTTGCCAAATGGCAGCAGCAATATGGGGAAAAAAAATGCAAATTTTTTAATGTGATGAAATGAATGCTTCTCTAATGGATATTTAGCTTATTTTTAGGAGATAGCTCACTGACAGTTTTGAGGGTTTTTTCCCCCTCTTTGTTACATACTTAAACTACATTTCTTTCTTTGTATTTATAAAGCTGATATTGGTTTTGGTAGTTTGCTGCTATCAAATCTCTGGGATTAATTTTGTGAGATTCCTTATCTAAAATCCAGGTTTCATGATTCAAATCTAAGACATTTCAACAAAAGGTAACAGTCAATTTTTTTAAAGTAAGCAGGTAGTGAAGCCTAATTTTCACTTTTAGAAACAGTCAAAATATATAAATTAAAATATTACCAGTAGTATGTTAAATACACGCTTTCCTTAGTATATTAGTAAAAAAAAGTCCTGGCTGTTGTGAACAACACTTCCACAATGTCAACGATCTCTCTCTTTCCCAGTCTACTCTCCCCATCCCCTCAGTGAGAAGGTTGGATTTGAACAAGATGTTGGTAGGGGGACATAACCAAGACAGTTGATCCCAATTGGCCACATGGAATAATGTAAAACCTCAGGTAAAGGAGAAGGAAAGGGATCATTCACGGTTATGGCAATTTCTTCCCGAACAGCTGTTGCACATGCTGACACCCTGCTTTCCAGGAAGTGGCTAAACGTCTGCCTGCAATGGGAAGTAGAGACTGAATTCCTCTTTCTCCTGGCTTGCATGTGCAGCTTTTGCTTTTGGTATTAAACTGGCACTATCTCAGTCCCTGAATCTCCTTCCCTTCCATTTTCTCTCTGTTTCACTAGAGACAGATGAATGAGTGACTAGATGGGTGCTTGGCTATTGGACAGGTCAACGGACAGCAGAGGCTTTCACAGTCTTGCTGACTGTCTTCTTGTCACTACGTGTTCTTACTGTCTCTCTTTGCATTTACTAATCCTTGTTCACTGATGTTGAGGTAAGTAATATAGATACTTGGGTAATTAATGATCTTTAACACTCACATTCTAAAACGGTTGTGAGAATACAGTGTCATGGAGCTGATGGCATAAAGTTAGCACAGGTAGTGATTGTCCCTGATGAGATCTGTTTTTAATCTGGTCATGGTTTGAGAGCTCTTTGACAAGATAAATTAAAAATAGTAGGCTGGTTTTCTTATCCATCTTTCCTCTGTATGCATGGTGGGGGTTTTTTTTTCTGTTTAGCTCCCACCTTCTTCTCCCACTACTGCTTATCTTCTTTTCAGTTCTGCTAGTCATCCTTCTTTGTATGCAGCAGGAGTTTCTTCCTGTAGGAAGCCCCTTGTCCGCTACACTGTCTACCTACATTTTGATACTTGGATNTGTGATTCTGTGAAAACTCAAATGTCATTTAAAATTCAACATTATGCTTTTGTAGTCCACGTCACATTGTATTTGGTACTATCAAATTTCATCAGTTAAAGGAGTAATGGTTCACACAGCTTTTTCTGCTGAAGATTTTTCAAGTACTCATTAAAAGAATGTTTTCATCTGTATACTTTATTGCTTCTATTTGCAACTAGTTACTGAATCATGAGTTTCTAACATAAGTTCTCATGTGCATTTTGCATACAAACCATTTTTATTATTATATTTCCAATATATTCAGATGTACTATTTTGTATCTGTGATTGATGTCTAACTTATTACAGAGCCTCACCTCCTGACTATTTGTTTTCATTTATACTATTTAGAAGGACTTTTTATGTAATAGTTTTCAAAAATAAAAACAATGGCCTCTGGAGGCTTGATATCTGACAAAAAGAGGGAAAAGATATCCTTGGGTTTTCCAGATATAAAAAAGGAAGAACATGATTTGAGAAGAAGGATAATCACCAACAGAGTCCTAGTGAAGGCCTTAATTAATGGCAAAATGAACATAAAAGTGTAAGCACCTAAATATGGTAATGAGCTTAACAGAGTACATGCTAAACATACATGACTATGTTATTGAACTCTTAATCCAGATCACACTAAACATCACATAGAAGGCAGGGATAGATGGGATCAGGACATAAAAAAACACAAAGGGAATACCTCTCTTGGGAGAAAAGACTGAAGATCTAGCAGAGTCAGTCAGCAGATTGTACTCCTCTTNAGCCCCTTGTCCGCTACACTGTCTACCTACATTTTGATACTTGGATGTACAAATATATCCATCTTTGTTTGCCCCTAGGGTGTTCACCGTGTTCACACTTTTATTATCATGGTATTAAATTGTGCCTGGTTATTTCATGACAGTGTAACAAAATAATTCTATACTGTTTTCAGATGCATAGCTTGTGAACACTTCAAAAACTAAAGGTTTAAAGCAAAATAATATTATTATCTGGATCCTAATTAGAGTAGTCTTGATTTATGGATATCACAGACCTCTACTTTGGTTGCAGTTGTTTCAAATGCATTTGGGAATGGGAGACATCTCAAACATCCATCAGTTCCTATGAAATAACCTCCCGGGCAGACTACAGAAACCTAGG
>VYZX01014176.1:341-13386 GCA_013401335.1 Brachypteracias leptosomus | reverse complement strand
GCTCTCTCACTGGCCACAGAGTGAGACAAACTGAGGATCCCCTCCCCCAGCAACTGTACTTTAAAGCCCTTCTTACTAAATTGCCAAGCCTTTGCCCAAAGACGCCCTCCCCTTTTTCTGTTAGATGGACCCCATCAGTCACCAGGAGACTGGATTTCTCAAAGCAAGTACCATGGTCCATGTAACCAAAGCCCTGGCANAAATCCCCCATGAGGACCAGGGCTGGTGAACGTGAAGCCATTCCTATCTGCTTATAGAGGACCTCATCCAATCGTTCATCCTGGTCAGGTGNTGGCCCTTTCAAGCCCTTTCCCTTTTACTGGAAGGATTGACTCTGGGCCCCAGAGTCCTTCATCGCTGCTCCTAGGACTCTGTAGTCTTTCCTGATACTTCTTATGTTGCTTCTGGTTTTATCACTGCTGCCCACATGGAACAGCAGCAACAAGTAATAGTCAGTGGGATGTATGAGGTTTGGGATTGTTTTGGTAATGTCTCTGGTAGGAGCCCCTGGTAAGCATNCAGTCATAGGAGTCATCCCATCACGTCTCAGTGATCCCAAAAACATCATAGCCCTGCAGATGCACACATATCTCAAGCTCTGCTTCNCCTCTCTGGATAACGGGTCAGGTCAGCAAATGAGAAGGGAGAGTAAAAGTTGAAATATTAATAAGAGGAAAAAGTCCTTATAAAACAGAGGAAATGATAGGGTGATAGAAAGGAAAGAAAAAAAATGATAGCTGGGGAAGCAAGATGTAATATCATTTAGCTCTAGAAAAAGCACAATATGAAGCCTCTCTATATCTACTCTGACTTCATATATTAGTTTTAAAAATGAAGCTTATATTATTTTTCAACACTGTTGACTTCATTAACCATTCCATTTAAAATGGATGAGAAGGCAGAAAACCAACTTTTTTTTTTCTCACTACAGCACACATGTATAACTCTTCATCTTCTTGTCCCTTTTCTCCTTTGCCATACTTTATAACACTTCAATTTGTTCATATTGAAATCTTAATCTCGAACTGTGATTCTCTTGTTTTCCTTTTTCTTTTTTTTTTTTTTCCTCTTAAGGGAAAACCCAAACTGATGTTAAAAGAGAATTTATCTACCAATCTAAGTTCTCTAAAACACCTGTTGTTGTCTTGGGCAGCTCTATATTAGTAACATTCTCCAGCAGTTTCTGCAGGAAACTTTGGTGCTGGAACACAAAGATCAGTTTTCAGGTCTCAAAACTTTTGATGTCTTCTGGCACCAAATTTTGTTATGTTGTGCTTTGGCAGTTGGTTAGTTACTTAGGGGTGATTATGCCACAGAAATAGGTTAGCCTTTCCTTCATTCAAATGCTTGTTCAGTTACTATTTTATTAATTGAAATCAATCAAACAATAATAAATTTTAGTAAAGAAATGCTCCTTAAACTCACCTTAAACAGCAACATCCACAACTACTAGCACAGTACACATCTCCTCTCCACTCACACATCATTGATCTCTCTTACGCACTTTCTACAACCCACAGCTACCCAGTAGAAGGCAGTCTCCAACTTATTCAATGGATGACAGGTTCAGACTAGCCATAAGGATGGGGTGGCAGTGCCACTGCCTAAATCTGTGCACGACATTTTACTTATGCTGTCCAGGCTGCAATGAAGATGAGGAGGTGACTCTGACACTTCCTATCTCACAACTTCTCTGCTCCCACACCATAACCAGGCTTTGTTAGCAAGTTGTCATTTGGGGTTTTTAGTGTGCCTTCACTTATCCACCACCCCCAAAGATTCCTCAAGTGGGGTTTATGGTGCCAGTTGCCTGATCTCAACCTTGTGTAGCTGTCCAGTCAAGCACTACTTTTTCTGATGTCATTTAATCACTAGACATTTCACCTACTTTTTCTGGTTATTTCCCCGGCTTATTTTTGTTGCACTCAATATCCTATTATTGGCAAACATTCTTTATGCATAAATCCAGTAATCTATTGTTAGTAAGACTGAAACCCTAATTCAATAATTATTATTCCAGATCTAGTTATTACAGAAAAAAAAAAAGAAGAATTAAAAAAGGAATCTACTATATAGGAAAAATATTAGTAATTAATAGAATTACATTTGTTATGCATACACCTCCTGGTAACCTTCACTTTTCCTGATGTCATACTCACTTTTCCACTACTCCTCTGGGAGTCCTAACATTCATGACATCACCCCATTGTTGCAAGAAGGTGAAGAACAGGAGAAAAGGTATACAACGAGCCGTCATCAGACTGACTCCTTCAAACAGGAATATGATGTTACCATGGATAGTTTTTTCTTCCTCAATCTAGGATGTACTTAAGGTAACTTTTTTTACCTTTGTTAAAATACTTTTAGATCTAGTTTTTTCTTCGCCAGTCTGCAATTTCACATTACATCTGACTTTACTATATGTCATGCATTTGCACATGTCAGACTATTATCTTTCTTCTTTGTTTCCACCCGAACTTGACTTTTTCCTGTCCTGTCCAGCAGTTCTTTAACGGTGCACCAGAACACTGTAACCATAGGGTCTCACTGCCAGGCCTGGCCCCTTTGCTTTCCAGGTGCTCCTCTACGCTTAGGATATTATCATCCTGATGTAATTTAAATCTGTACACCAAAATTAGAGATGCCTATGTGTGGGGAAAATAATTTATTTTTAAAGGATGCAACTGATACTGGCTTAAAATTTCATCAACTCCTTAGAATTTTTTTCTTACTTTTTAATTACTTACATAGAATGTAACAAAAGTCTGCAAGGTTTTTGATAGCTTCCCCAAGCTTACAACAGCATTACTTTCATGTAGGTACTGATTTTTTTCAATGTATGCAAAAAAGAGCCAAATGTTCTTGATCCTCTTCAATCACTTTCATTCCGCTTGTGTATAGTGACTGTGCCGGCCTGTAGAAAAACAAGATAGAATACATCACAGCTGGCAACTTAATTGTTTACCACTTGATGATGAAGTTGGCACTCTAATTTTTTTTCTTTAACACATATTAAACTGTTGTCATAGACCTTCTTACAATGAGATAAAATTCTAAATTTATATAGAATTTATATTACCTCCAGTCATTTTGTGCTGAGATAAAATTATAAATAAGCATATGTTTGCTATGTATAATCAGTGACATCCAAGATATTGTGAAATCCGGTCACAACACTCAATTTCTCTTTATTTTCTCAATAGAATTTGTGGGATAGCTGAAAAGTGAAAGCACGACAGGTACTGCCTCACATTTTTCAGACTAAGCAGTGTAGATATGGTTATTTGGCCATTTGACACCAGTATTTCTTGCCAGTATTTGAAATGATTCTCAATTGGTTTATTATTTTTTGTGTGCAAGATTAGGACACTAAACACTTACTAACAAATGCATTTGCAGGTTATTAAATTAAAGATTGTAACATCTTTGTGTTTTACTTAGGCAAAAAGGGCATGTCTTTTTGCATTAATGGCAGAGGCAAAAGTACCATAACCTTCAAAGCCAATAGAGATGTATAACCTCAAGGAGTAATAATATAAAAATCCTATACACTTTGATAGAGGATAAGATAAATAGGATACAAGATTTTAGTCTACAAACTTTAGTAGAGAATAGTATTTTCTCTTTTTATGCATTTATGGTTAAGATTTGCCCCAACTATAAGTTTTGCTATAGTTAACAAATGGAAAAGTCATATGTGCTGACAAAAACTGTGCATGTAAAAAAAAGAAAATCTATATGCTAGTTATTAGAGAAATGTTAGACATTTATATAGCGTTTGAATTTTCAAATATCAACCACAATACCATTGGTATATGAATTTCCATGAGGTAAATCAAAATAAAACCTAAAAATGACAAACTAAAAAACTAAGCAGATTCCCCAAAGCAAATAATGTGAGAGAGAACTGAGGTAAGGCATATAGGCAATCTTTGAAGCATATGAGGAATTGGCCTCTTGCAAAGATAGTTAGCTGACAGAGCAATTCTTGGTCGCTGTCCAAAACGGATCCATGGTTTCAAAATTTATTGAGTATTGCATATGGGCTACTCACTCAGTTAAGTCAATTTATTTGAATCTATGTGTCAACAGAACAGGAAAAGTGCATTGCAACCAGCAGAGTCACTCTTCCACATAGTGATATCTTATGTTCACCAGGCATGAAAATAGTAGCCTGAAGACCAAAAGAGATTTCTATGATTGTGTTAATTGTGCGTTTGGGAGAAGTACAATATGAAAAATATAACTGATTTGACTTTTACATTCATATGTGATCATATTTAGTTTTGTGAACAGCCAAAACACTATTTAAGCATTTAAAAAAACAAAATAGATGTCTAAATGTCTCTAGCCTGTGCTTCTGAATTTACCAGTTGTGCATATTGCACACTGTTTCTCTTTGAACTGTTATATTAGCTCTGGTTATTTTGTGCTCTATAAAAATAAGATTACATTTTCTGGTCCTTCAGGACATACAAGTAGCTTGTGGTATAGGTATGCTTTGGAAGGCAAGGCTTACTTTTTTATTGTTTCTGTTATTGCTGTGCTGTTGATATTATTTTTACTAATAAAAACTGTCTGTAGACATGAACAACAGAACATTGTTTTCTGGCTTCTTAAGCAGCATAGAGAAATTTTTGTCTAAAATGTTTGTGAAAGATTTACTGACGTTGTTGGAAAAATGACCAGAGATACTCCACTGTCATCCATAAACAAAAGGAAATGTGGGAACAAATGAGACTTCTACTTGGTTGGCCTGTAGACTTTAGCTAAAGGTCAAATTTAACATCAAACTTTCAGTACTGATATCTTTTATTTCTGCAGTGACTCAATTGACTAGTGTGTATCTTTTGCTTTCTATACAGCAAAGTTCTATAAATCTTAGATTTAGAGGTATAGTCTTCTCTCCTCGCATTCAGTTTTGGCTTTCTGGTTTATTTTTGGACTTTTTTTCTAGCAACTAAGTCAGATTGTAATGCACACACACATTGATACATACTCCTTTTAATGGAGTATTATAACTCTTAATGTTGTAACAATGTGTGTTGCTGAGTGTCATAATCTAATTTTAGAACTATCAGCTGTGGAGAAAATGGAGAGATAAAGGAGTATCTTTCACTGTTATGATTAAGATAAACTTTTTACCTCATCAAAGATATAGCAACCTGACTCTCACAAAGCTTCTTAAAACTTTAGTGACTAATATGAAAAGTATGTTCAAATAATGAAAAAATTGGTGGATACATGACTGCATATAAGAGTATGTACTCTAATATTGGCAGCTGTTGGACAATTTGGAATTGACTTTATAAACAGGTGCATATAGTGTAGTTATGGTTACTGAGTCAACTTTTTTAAAAGCTACCAGGCATGTAGGATGTTTCACTTGTTTCTAAATGAAATAGTCACGTTCTATCCTTCCTGCATGATTCTTAGCATGCATAATGTATGGATGCAAATGTTGTCTTTACTATTAGATCTACTGGAAATCCTATAACATACAAACTAAGGAGAAAAGTGAAAAAAAACAAGCTACTATAATAAAATACTAATCAACTGCTAAAGAGGTATGTTAATAGTTCTATTCAAATCAAATAACGAATGTTCTCTAACTAGCATAAAGAGAAGGAATGGTTTTATGGCTAAGTAGTGAGGATGGAAATCTGGTAGCCTATGTCTTTGTAGTGGGTCTGTCTGAGCTGATTTTCCCCATNGGGAGTGATAGAGGGACTAGGGGTGGGCACCGGGCACGCAGACAAGGTAAACCCACCACAGTCTTGCATCTTTTCTTGATGCAAAGGCAAAAAAACTGGGCCCAGTGGTGGTTGTCTTAAATATCTAACAAGAGAAAAAAACTACAGTGCTTCTGTAGACTACCTGAGAAGGTATTACTGGAGTTATAGAAACAGAACCAAAAGATTTTGTGCTGCACAGTGCCGAACCTCTATACTGACAAGCGGAAATCGAACTCCACAATCTAAGATTGTAAAGTAAGTATGTTTATTCGGCACCGGGCACAAGGGGGTTAACACCACAAAAGGCGTGTGCTGCCAACATGGCAATTCGGCTTTACTTTTATACAATTGTTACATATTCATGAAATTCCACAATTCGCCTATACATATGCCTGACCTATCCCCGCTTTGTATTATGATTAGTTCCAAGGGGTCATTTCCATAACCCCTCCTAACTGCACATGAGCAGTGCCTCCTTGTGGTGGTCGTGGAGGGTCTTGGGGATGAAGGCAAACGGCTCCTCTTCATCACTGTTAGTAACCTTTTGTCTTTGCGCATGCTCAGTTCCTCCCTGGCTTCCACTCAAGTTGAAAGGTTGATTTCAGCTAGTTCTAAAGAAAACTTTTAGTCCTTATGAGAAACAGTCCTTCAGAAAACTGCAAAGCTTTTCGCTTTCAGTTAGTTTACACGAAAGTGAGGAGACATTTATCAGCTTGACTCCTTAGCATGCAGAACAATTATTAAGCTACTCTAGTGTTACAAAGTATTATTGTGTCTATCAAATTTCTTTAGCCCCCTTCTCTCAATACTATGTGGAAGTGGTTTGCATCAAATATGCAAATTACACCACAATAATCCACATACTTTGGAAATGTCATAAAAGAGAGCTTTTGGAATATGGATACAATTCCAGAGGACATTTGATCTAGAATTCATGCAGAAAATACAGTAATAAAGACCACACAGAACTTTCAGTATACTTTTTTTGTTGTTAAATGTAACTCTTCTTCTGTCCTGGCGAACTATGTTTAATATGCTTTCACAGTATTGTGCAAAGCCTACAGATTCCTGCCTCCTTAAGGATAATTATTAAATATCTTTTCTTCTCTCTCTCTCTGTTTTTTGTTTTTTTTTTTCTATGTGAGGGCATAAGCAATTAAGATATTGTCTAAGGATACAGGAAATCTGATTAACAGATCAAAAAGACCATCTGTGGAGATTGGGTTTAACATCAGGGGGTAATTCTTTCCACAATGCTTATGTAAATCAACTTAATCCAGGAGGCTGAAGGAGTTTACTCTGAAAGATGTCTTTCCTTATTTGTAAATATGTATTTTCAGTAAGTGTGCTGTTGAATATTATTCAAAGCTGTGATTCAGATTATTTCCACATATAGCTAAATCATCTTACAGGTAGAGAATGAGTCAGTCTTCCAAACACAACAGAGAGCTATGTCAGATCTACTACACAATTTTGTTACTGAAAAGTCTTCTAATGTGACAAGATGTAATCTATGTAAGTGACATTCTTGATGAGGGGATTTTGCTTTATATTTTTATTCTATTTTCCCAGTTCTTTAATGATCTTTTTCCAACTTGAGTCTGAGTTCTGCAAATCTTAACGGAAATGCCTCCTTGAAGCTAATAGCTCATAGTCTTTTCAAGTTGCTGAAGTGCTAGGGCCTGAGCAGGCCCTGAATTAAAACTGACATATGGATGAATCCCACAACCGAACAGTACAACTGAAACGGAGAGAAAAATCCTCTACTGGGAAACTAGTTGATTGTCTGTGAGAACAGACACAGCTAGCCTGATAAAGAGTGAAGGTGAACGGAACCCAAAGAAGACAAAGGTACCTCCTCCTTGTTCTTTCCCAGGTCTGTCTAACCTTGAATGGAATCCAAGAAGGAGGGAAAATAGCAGATGTCCCACTATTTGATGTTGAAGTTTTTTTGAGGTTGCCTATGCAACCTGAGCTGTTTGTTCAGTAGTATAAAAGCTGGTCCTGCTTGCAAGGAAGTTAGAAGCCATTCTACAGGTTGAGACACCATGCAGGATTTTCTCCCCATCATCGAGAAGGCCTCTGACTTCTTCCTCTTGGAGGAACTTCCGGAGTTCCCCAGTGACAGCGGGACAGAGGGAGGTATTGGAAGAGACATTGAAAGAGACAAAGGTAATGGATCTGATTGTCTACCCCTTCANGCTGCATTCCTGGTGTTGTACAAGATAATTGGCAAAAGAGTTGCATATAAGTACATTGTTCTGTGCAGTTATTAATTACATTTCAGCTTGATAAACTAATACTTCCTTCTTGAGCTATTCTAATGTATTCTTATTCTGAAAAAGTCTTTCTGACTGTATGACTTATTGATCAGATATTATATCATGCATTAAATTTATGTACTTCATGAACATATTTTCTTTATCTGACCAAATTATCTTAATAGTGGTTTAATTTTAGTTGTGATTGATGACCTACTGAGTTTTCTTCAACATTCCTAATAAATGGATAGTTTTCTAAAGAAATATAAGGTTGTCAGCTCTGGGTTGATGCCTTTATAGAATGTTTATAGCTCTATTTTATTAAGATCAAATCTGTGGTTAAGTACTTGCAAAGCTGCAAACTGAGGACACATATATACAGACATATGAACAATCAAAAATAGAGTCTACATTGTTGAGCAATGTAGTTTCTTAATTTATCATCTGATTAGGATAGCCTCCAAGAGAAGCAGATCCTTAGATCTTGCACTGATGGCTACATATCATAAGATGTGCCAAAAAAGAGGTAATTCTGAGATAAGCTATAGGACTTTAATTTTCTTGAATCACCTGCCTGTCATTTGATACTCTTTCATAATTTATTCATGCAAGTTCAGTTAAATGTTATTGCCTAGTTAATGATAGATTCATTAAAAATCTTACATGGTTTAGCCTACAAAAAACTAGAAACATGACTAGCCATACTTTCACAAGGAGCTGTGTTGTGTTATGGTGAGGTTACTCAAATGTGTAAAGACAACAGAATTAGAGTTTGAAACAGAATTTCCTTCAGGATGTTATATGTTTGTTTAATAGCTAAGGGAATAAAGTGTTGTAGTTTAAAAATTGGTAGAGTTGTAGTTCTGCTGCCTGCTGCATCTTTTGTGTTAACACTGAAAACATATTACTATTTAGCTTTTACTCTTTTTGTTGTGTGCTTTGTTTTGTGAAGTAGATTAATAGACTATTTTAACAGCAAGCAATTAACGAATGGGTGCTTATTTTCAAGGTTATTCTTGCTCCTTGAACAAATAATGCATCAGGAAGCAAAGATTTTTCAAAAAAGGTCATAGGAACTTAGTGAAACCAGCTATCTAGACTTATCTCTTAAGTTGTAGTGGTGACTTTCCCTCTCCTCCCTTCTCTCTTTCTCTTTCTCTGGAAATGCTTCTGGTGGCATGTAAGAAAAATATTAAATTTTGGGGTGGAAGTAGTAAGTTTCATGGATTTCTAGTAACCTGATCTAGTGGGAGGCATCCCTGTCCATTGGCAGGGGGGTTGGAACTAGATGATCTTTAATGTCCCTTCCAACCCTGACAATTCTATGATTCTATGATTATAAGAATATTAACAGTAGTGACCAAAAGTCCCATGTCTCACTACAAAAGACAAACAGAGGGCAGTATTATGTGCTAGATTTTCATACAGAAAGAAATATTAGAAAACCTGTTTTGTTTAGTAGTTTTGATGGAATAGCCAGCCATTGAAGGGTTTGTATTGGAACGTGCACTGAAATCAATGCTATAAGAACAGATTAAAAACATGTTTCTAGTAGTAATATTTATTATAGTCTCTGTAACTCTCTTTAAAGAAAATAGCAGTGTGTCAGTTTTCAAAGATTGATTCTACACTATGACAGAGAGTGAAAAACAGTTTATGTTCCAAAGAGTTTACAATTAAAATACAGGACACACGCAATGGTAGCAAGAAAGAGGGAGACAGAAGAGGCAATGTGGGAAGGTTATTTGGGTAATAACAGAGTTGAGTACCTAAAGCAGGTTTTCTACTCACTACTATATGTATTCACTCATTTTCTTTTTAAGTAGCTGAGTTAAACACCACTTTAAAACAGACAGTAAGAAAATGCTATACTTACCTGCTACAGTACACTGTACAACACAGTACCACTACAGGCATTGTCAAAATGTGTGTTGATATATTTAGAAAGAAATAGATAGCAATCCCCTACACACACCTCACCACCACTACAGACACAGAAAATGTATGTAAAAATGTGAGCTACAACATTATTCAGCAGATATTAACCACCAAATTTTTGATGGGAAAGATATTATAAATAACCTTATAATCAGGGATTTTCACCTATTTAGAAATCTATGGTAAAAATAGTCAGGGTTTTGAAATGAAAATGTCTTCTTTTATACAAAAATTACCAACACGTCTGAAAAGCCTATCCAGTAATGTACAAGTGTCGAACATGAAGTGATTCTGCACTGTATCTCCTGTTTGAAATTAATTGATTTGATTTGTGTGTGTATCTGTGTTTTACTGCTTAGTTTTATATCTGTTAACTTGAAGTCAAGTGATACAGTAACTTTTCAGTGTGATGTGATGAATTCAGAAGAAAATTTGGAGTACCTGTAACTTGGGCTAAAAAGAGATATCATCAACTGAGTTTTTGTTCTCTTGTTTAATTCCCTGCAACACAGATCTTAGTTGTTGTTGATGATCATAGCACCAGATCTTAAAAATGCCAAGAAAATGAAAGACTAGAGCAAATTCTGATTTCTCAGATTAAAAATTTATAACCTAGCATTGGAATTTACTCATTAATCCAGTAGTGTGAAAAACACCTGTTCCAGTTGTGGAAAACTAATTTAATGTAGTTTATCATCCAATATATTAAAGAAGGGGGCTTTTGTGTTAGGACCTGTTAGTTGAACCTTCCCTGTCAACTGCCTGTGGCCAGTCTTTAAAACATAAATAAGCTGTAAAAAAAAACAAATTGAAAAATAATCTTTTTTTCTCAGAAAATCACTATTTTCTGAGTATCTAGATGCATTTGTACTGTGGAGGCACAGTTTGTGTGACTTGTTAGATTTGAACAACATGAAATACTTCGTAACCATACCTAATATGTTGAAAATAGTTCTTGCAATTCATTTTGTTCTTGATATGTAATACAGCTCTAAATAGGATTTTTTCATAAATTCATTATTATCTTTATCTAGAAAGTCTACATCACTTCAAAAAATGAGATTAGGATTTTTACAGGTATTTTCAAAATGTTAACCCTGTACTATCTGTGCTTACATATGTATTTCTATAAAAGGATTATTATTTTTTAATGTGTCTCAACATCACAAATTGAATTAAGAGTCTTTATGAAAACAGAAAAATAAGTCCTCTTCAATGAGTCACAGAATAACCTTCAATTTCTGATAGGCCTAAGAGGAGCTCAAGAAAAGCTATTCATATACTTTGACATCTGAAATATACATGATATTTACAGAAAAAACAAAGACACTAGGAAAACAGTTTATTTTGGTCACTAGGGCAAATGAAGATGGATTTCTAGTAAAGATGGTTGCCACTCTCAAGTTTAACTATATTGATCACACCACATCAGGAATTCTACCATCATTTTTATGTGAAAGAGCTCCACCGAATTATATCAGTTCAAAGCTTCCCATAAATCATTGATTAAATCTGGGGAATTCATGAGAAAGGGTTAACACTATATTAGAATACACGAGGACTCAAAAGAAAAAAAAAAGAAAATCAATCTCACATGCTCAGAATATAATTTATAATAAAAATTAATTTGGGCTGCATATCTGCTTCAAAAATAATTACGTAGCTATTATCACAAGTTGGTGAATATTTAAATTTTTATATTCCAATGCTTAAAACTAAGATTCCCATAAGCTATACAGGATCTTGAGGATGATTTTTTGAAGACTGCGGTATCTATGGCTATGAACCAATCTGAGATGTTGACAAGCTATGAACATGAAGACCAAGTAAAAGGTACCTCTCTGTGAAATAAAGATATAATGAAGGAGAAATTAAAAGGTAGTGGGGATTACAAAAGAAAAAAAAAAAAAAGATTTTACATTTTAAAAAGATTCATAAGTACTGTTTCATTTATGTTTATCTTCTTCCAAATTAGGTTTTTAAGAAGACCTGTGACAATTAAGTAAAACTATATTGTACTAGGAAAGAATTTATCTAAGTAAATATAGGGACATGTTTATCTTTAAATTTACAGATGATGTATTCATGTGCCTATGGGCAGATGCAAGTGTCTTACACAAACAATGACTTCTAATTATCACTGCCTGGTGCAACATGCCATGTAGCAGCTGTGAAGATAACCCATATCACCACTACTGAAGTGTGTTAAATCTAGATTTTCTAGCTATATCCATACATAACTGCTGAAGCAGAGATTTGTGGGTTGTATCATTGAAATTGGCTAGTTTAAGTTCCTACTTGCAGGAAGGTTATGTTGTTGTTCATGGTTTGGGGTTTTTTCCCTCTAGAATTATTCTTTATTTCTCTTCCAGTTACACACACATATATATATATATATATAAGGGTGAACATTAACAATCCTGAAAAGCAGAATGAGAACGCTAAGATCTGCAGAATGCAGATATTTCTTGGTAGTGCTTTTGTGGGTTTTTTTGGTTGTTCTCCATTTCCACGTCCCTGCGCCAGTTTCTCCTGCATTACAGTTTCTGTGTCTTAAAAACATATGGGGAAATTCTGCCAAACTGAACTTTACTTCTGTGAAATCCTGATGATTGCAAGGCAGGCTATTTTATGACAAGTTATACAGGTTAAACATTATACTTGAGCACAATACATGTCATGAAAATTTATTTTAATAATAGTCTTTATTAAAAGTAGTCATGTGGTTTTATGATCTTTTAGTGTACATCTACAATTTACACACATACTGAAGTATAGAGTTCCTCCCTAGAAAATAAAAAACCCCAAAGCTGACCAAATTTACCACTTCAGTCAAGTTACTGACAATTCTATTTATGCCACTTTAAACTTCACCTTTACATCCAGATTATCAAAGTTAAAATAAAAAAGAAAACTACAAGAGGTTTTTCCTAACTCTATTCAGTTTCTTCCAGTCTTTAAAATTCAATCTTCTTCTGTTCATTAAAATTACATCTTTAACACATGCCCTTGTTATTCACATCTTCTAATATTATTCACAACACCCACCCAATTACCCATACTTAGAATATCTAAATGAAATCAATATCTATCAAATGAAATCATGCTCTT